>JAEIFV010000825.1:0-138476 GCA_018904265.1 Lordiphosa collinella | reverse complement strand
GTGCAACTATTTATCACTCTCAGCTAAACAAGCTGTGAGTTCTGAAAATAGCCGTTATATTAATTTTTGTTTATGCTAGAATTCGCTTGAAATTGAGTCAATATTTTGTGTCACTTTGAATAGAACATGCGTTAGTCTGATCGTTTACTTTCATGCTCATGCTGATTCGCTGATTTAACTTTTTGTGATTTTCGACGATTGTCTTTAAAATAAATTTAAATGGGTCGCGGAAAAGCCTTATCTGAGGAGGAAAAAGGAAAATAAAGGCATACAAGGACTCTGGCCTATCAATTGCAAAAATTGCAAAAAAATCAACAGGAGCCGACATGTTATATCGATATTTTTACAAAAATGAGTCCGAATATGGAAAACATGAAAGGCCGCACGCACAGTGTGCTTACCGAATCGGAAAGACGCCTCTATAAGCAAAGCTTCAAATCTCTCGACCTCGTGGCGAAGATTCGCTGTGAAAAATGCGATGTGTGGGCTAGCTATCCACTGTTCATCGCGTCATTTCTAAGGCTGAACACCTAAAGAGGTTAAAAATAAAGAAGACCTTCCCTTAACCCGGCAAGAAAGCGCAACGCCTCAATTTTGTCGCGAGCATATGACCTTGGACCTCGCAGTGGCAAAGGGTCTTCTCAGATGAAAAAAAGTTTAATTTAGAAGGCCCAGATGGCTATAGTTATTATTTTCATGATCTGCGCAAGAACCCCATCATTTGGACCGTCTGCATAGCTGAATGAGCTGGAGGTGCTAGGTGTGGGGGCCATTTCCTTCTATGGCACCTGTAAACTAGAATTTTTGCCAACAACGATGAATGTGGAGTGCTACAAGGAAATTTTAAAAGAGACGTTTCCATATTTTCACAACCTTTTGGGCCTCTGCCATGGATATATCAACATGATAACGCGCCAGACATACTGCTCGGGTTGTTAAATCTTATATACAGAGCCAAAATGTGGAACTTTTAAGCTGGCCGCCTTACTCATCCGATTTAAAATATAATAGAAGATGTTTGGGGATGGCTGACACGAGAAAACTATGGCTCAGGTAAGCAATATTCGAGTGTTCCCGAACTTATAAAAGCAGTTGAATTAGCTTGGGACTCGATTTCATTAAATTACTTGGCCAGCTGGTATCAATCCCTTCCAAAACCGGATGACTGGAAGTTTTGGAACGGCAAGGTGGCTCGACGCATTATTAAACATATTTTTTCTTCTAAATTACATCGATGTCTTTCTTTATTCCTTTCGCCAATCTTCTTTTCTTACGAATTTCTTCTTTCCTCCTTTTGAATTTCTTCCTCTTTCTTCTTTTTTATATTTTACTCTATATAATCCAGGGATGCAAACTGGTGCTGAACCGAACCGAACCAAAACAAACCGAACCGCATGTTACAGCTGTTGAACCGCACCGCCAACCGAACCAGCTTCCTTTCGGAAATGCTGAACCGAACCGAAAACCACATAGAAAAACGGTTCGGTTCGGTTCAGCTCTCTGTTGAGTTTTAAGACATGAATCGCTTTCCACTAGCCAATGATACTTATTAATTTAGTATTCCAAAGATAAATTTAGTTCGACCCTCTACCAAGGGTACCACTGATAGACCGATTTGATCCTTAGGAGAGATATAGCCTTAAAGGATGACTTGATACAAATTTTACAAAATGTACTCCTGTAAGTCTACCGCAATGGCCATTCGATCTCTTAAGGGGAGATATACACCTAGACGTTTGAAAAAATCGATTTTTTTGCTGCATTTTCTTTAAGTTTGAGGTCTTAAGAACACCTGGTGAAAACGGTAAGGTAATATATTGATAAATAAGCGAGCTACAGCCGAAAACGTCAGCGGGTCGGCACTGACCCGACAGTCATTCCAGAACTATCAGACGGTATTTTCTCGAAACCACGTTTTTCAACTCGGTACCCAAAAATTCTCCAAAACCAATGAATTCTATACTCTATTTTCTAGTAACTTAAGCTCCGCTCCGAAATTTAATATTATTTTCCTACAAAAAAATCCCAAAATTTACATTTTTTTTGGACTTCTTGGTGTATGTCTCCCCTTAATATACCTGTTACACAAACGGCGTTCATTTCTTGAAAGTTGATAACTGATTTTTCGTCCTCTATTGGACAATTATCTGATTTTTCAGTAGTACTCCTTCACCTTAATTTAATCTTTGCCAGGAGAGTTTTTCTCATATGATTAATAGCGTGTGCAAGATGCATAATACGAACTCTTTTCTAGCCTACATTCTCCGATATCGAAGTGCTTTCCTAGAACTTAAAGACGAATTCATAAATGTTGTACATTTTTATAAGGATCTTAAAGATAATCAAATGGTATAAAGGAATTCAAATTCAAAAGTGTGCAGAAAGTCACATTACGACAGAATACATAATCCTTCATAATATGCCTTTGTGAACCAATGAACCGAACCGAAACCGTGGTTCAGTTAGCTCAAAAAACCATGTAGTGAACCGAACCGGCGGTTCAGAAACTGTGTGAACCATTGAACCGAACTGTTTCTTGTTTTCGTGTGTTTTGCATCCCAGGATTTTTCTTTATTTTTACCCACTTTCCATCTTTTTAACTTCATTCATAGTTCTTCTTCATTTGTCTTAATATCTTTCGCCAAAATATTTTTTTAATGTTTCTTCCATTATTATTCATTACTCCTTGTTTCCTTGTCCCATTCATAGTCCTTCGTTAATCATTGATTGCCTTTCTTCTTCGTTCTTCTTAATCCCTTTCGCCAATTTTCTTTCTTTTTTCCTTCCTTCATTTCCTTTTCTTCTTGTCTTCTTTGTCTTATTGATCCATCTTCCCTTATTTTTCTCAAAAGTCTTTCTTCTTTGAAATAAAATCTTACGATTTTCATCATTAATTCGTTCTCTTGATTTTCCCATTTCTTAATTCTTCCATCAGTTTGTTTTAAACTTCAACGATCTACTTAGTTGTTATTTTTTGTTGATTAAGCTTTCTTTTTCCGCTTTGTTGATTAAATCATGATGTTTCTAGTATTCTCCTCCTTTAATTCTTTTTTTTTGCTTCGCCACTAGGATTCCTTCTTCCATCTTTCGCTCTTTCTCTCTTTTTTATCCCTCTTCTTTTTATTAATCTTTAATTTTTTTTTGGCTTCTTCCTTTCGTCTGTTCTTCCTTCTTTTCTTTACTTCTTCCAAGCCAATTACCTTCCTGCTTCCTTCTCTCGTCTTTTTTACTTCCTATTTTTTTCCTTCTTGTTCTTTACTATTTTACTCGTTTTTCCTTGTTCCTTGTCTTTTGCTGTTCCTTACTATTTGCATATTTATACTTCCATAAGGTGTGTGTCCAGACGTGAAATAAAATTTGCATACAAAAATATTGAAGAAAACTTTACTTATGCTTTCCTTCCAACATTTTTGTATGAAAATTTGTTTTACTTCTCTTTACTTCACGACTGGAAACTTTACTTCTTCTTTCTTCCTTTTCCCTTCTTCTTTATTCCATTTTGTCGGAGTAGCACGCACCTTTTTTGTCAGCTTGGTTCCACTGTGCTTGGGCTGGGCTTCGCATAATTTTTTTTTTTTTTTTTTTTTTTTGGGAAGCGCGCGGCAAACTTATGTGGGTGCTTAAGTGAACCATTAGCGCCGCGCGTCATTAAGTTGTTTCCGCTTCGCACAATTCTTTCGTCTGTTTGGGCCAAGCCATGCCCGATCCAGTCTAGAGTAGTCCCCAGACGGGGGCATTGAAGCACGTGCTCGCGGAACGTATTGAGGCTTGTAGGCCACATCATTAATGGTTATAGACCCAGACCAGACACCCGACTCAAGCTCTGTCCGTTTTCAGCCTCTTTGCGGTTCATTGACCAAGCCACAGGCGTGTTGATTTATATCCGCCCGGGGCGTAGCTGGCTTGCCTTTGGTAATCGTTTTAAGTAGGCTCAACATGTTTCGTCCTTCCCTTCCCTTTCCCCTTTTTTATTGCAGCACAATTAGAGACGAAGTCAAGACCCAACACAGTGTCAAGACCGAAATTCAATTAAACGCAAAGCAGTGCAAAAATCACATCACCCAAATGCCAAACAACACTCAAAAGCCGCTGGCAAATAGCCACCTGAGGGAAATAGAGAAAGCAGGCAACTCAACTGGCTATCAATGTGCTGGCCTGTCGTGTTCTATCCTTTGGTCTCGCTCAGCGTGCCACTTAAACACTAAGCCCACACACAACACACACACACACAAATCGTTGCAACGCGGCAGCAAATGCGTATGCTGCAAGTTGATGGCAAATAAAACCCAATACCGTACCTATCCGGAGAGATGCCACCCCAACCCCCACTTCACCCGTGCCGATTAAGGGGTTAAATGGATTTGATGAGCGTTTATGTGCGGTGGACTTGGCCTGGGCCAACGATTGCGTGTTCTAATTATGACAAAGAGCCTCCATTGAGTCCTCTCTCTCTCTCTCTATTTACGTTGTGGCACCTTTCATGTTACGTAAATGTTGGCTAATATGAATTTGCATTTTATATGAAAGAATACAAAGTTAATGGTAGATATTTCATCCATCACCAAGGAATAAAAAATAAAATTGTGGAAAAAAAAGTTTTCGGAGAATTTAGATATTTCATTCTTACAAAACTTTTACAGAAACTTTAAAAAAATTTGCAAATTTTAACAAAAAGTTTCACACTTTATGGTGTTGATTTTCCAAAGATTTCCGTATTCCTTTTTATGTGAAGCTTTGAAAATGAGTTTGGAGCTAAGGTTGTCAAACAATCTTAAAAAACTAATTTACCACCCAAAGATGTGAATTTCCCGAAAGATGGGAAAGATTTTCACATACCTCTTTACAAATGAGTTTGAATCTGAGCGGGGGACAAACGGAAAAGTTTCATATAACAGTTCTCCACTCATTTTTCGAGGTTGAAGCAAGCCTTTACTAAATTTTAAAGTCACCTAATTCATGTTTTTGTATGTGTAGTTTTGAAAACGAGTTTTGAGCTAATCGTTGGGAGCTAAACTTTGGTAAAATAAACATTTTCCACCCAAGGATGTGAATTTTCCGGAAGATTGGTATGCAGTTATTAATGAATTTTAATATAGAACTTTTAAAATGGGTTTGTTTCTGATCGTTGGAATAATTCAATAGTTTCATACAACAGTTTTCCGCCCATTTTCCGAATTGGAATCAAATGTTTCCAAACTTTAAAGCAGTGATGCCCAGCCGTATGCTCTTTGGGTGCGTTCTTTTTTTGTAATTGCTCCGAAGATAGGAAATTAATAATCGTATACATGCAAACAACACACATGCAAACGATTTTGTGTGTGGCGTCGCGTAGAACGAAAACCGGTTTTGCTCTCTTATTTGATTGGCCTCTGCGCGTGCAAGCAAACTGACCAACAACGATGTATTAGTGTATTTATTTGAGAGTATTTGTGAGTGCTCGCGTATGCAACTTTTGTAAGTGAAGTTTTGAGCTAATCGTTGGGATCTAAACTTTCGGCTTAATAACTTAAGCCATATTTTGCAGTGAGGTATAAGTATACATTGTTTTTTTGGAAATAAATTGTCATGATCTAATTAGTCGATTATGAGTAGACATCGGATTTTAGGTAAAATCATATTATTAAAATCCGATGTCTAATTATGAGCTATTAACTCAAAGTCAAATTTTGGCGATTTAAGCAATACATCATTCTTCTAAACTTGGTACATAGCGCTTGTAGAGTATTTTCATATCCTATCTTAGAAGTAGTGGAGGTTACGATGCGTCGCGACGTCGACATAATAGAGGGCCGAAATTCGTTACAATGCCTACTCTGTTTGTTATAAAACGAGCATGTTATTGAGTTAAAAATGTTAAAAAACGATAAATGCCCTCAGCAATCATTGCATTTTGTTGAATCAACGTCTTAAATTACTCTTGTCTATTCATTTGACCTCCACTAATTAAGAGCTTAATATCCAAATCAGAGTTTTATTTAGGTGAAATAGCTGTTGAATGCTTCAGATCATGGCTAATTTGCATAGCCCTGTTAAATTTATTGGAGGTCCACTACGGACATATTTGAATGAAATTTTCCATTTTCTTGCTGTCAATGAATAATTTTACTTAAGAGATTAATTGCATAGTTTTGGTGAAGCTGCTGTTACCCTAAATGGACAATGTTGTTCTAAGGCAGTTGCTTGTACAAAAATGCCCATAATCAGTGAACCAAGGCTTCGTTGGAGAAATTAAAAACGCTGTTTGGTCTATTTTTCAGTGTACTTTATGACCTATATAGAGTAGTTCGTGGGTGAATCTTAAAATGGTACTCCATCTCGCGGTTTTTTGGCTGACGAGTACCATCTCTTAGGGACATGCAATGTCCTATTATGCGATCTTTTGATATTATGTGCCCAATGACTCTGTTCGTGTTTACTGAATTTTTTTGGGGTCTTCATTTTTGAAACAAAAAATAAAAAAGGAGCCTGAATGGAGGGCTGTCAAAAGAAGCTGGGGTGAAAGAAGGGATGTGTCCAGTCGCGGCCGTTGAAGGGGAAGTAAGGTACCGGGTCAATTATGTGTATTTTTTGACATAAAGCATCAAAAAAAAGAATTAAGTGAGTTGTAAAATATAATTTAAAATGCGGTCTGGAAGAAAGTATGGGGTAGATTTTTATCTTAAAGCATTAACAATTAATTTGAAATTGTTGTCGCTCTGTGTTGTTAGTACAACAGTACCCATAGATCGCGAATCTAGGCTATAATTGAAAAACTGGGTATGAGGTGATGCTTACAGAAGTCCCACCTATCAGAATTTATGGGTCGCATCCCGGGTTTTTTCCAAAAGTTTGATTTTGTCGAACTGTGTATTTGTTTGATTGACATATTGACTTAGTATTTTTAATACTGGAGAGTGAAGCAGTGTTGGCTTGTGTCGTGTTTTCTCGTGTTTTAACTAAAAGCTGACACGCACATGCACGCACGAAATCTGATCTTGCTACACGAACACGTCGTGTTGAGCCGTGTGTGCTTGTGACTCGAAAAAAAAACACGACACGCGACCAACTCTAGTGTATACTCACAAATTTTGTCTCTAAGCGAAAGTTTCTCACACAGCCAGTTCAATGCTTCCGTGGCGGCAAATCCTCTTAAAGAGTCAATTGTTTTCTGATTTCTTTGGCGGTCAAATGACCCACATGAATACTTGAAGCAGTTGCCATAAGCCCCATTGATTTCCAAGTTTGCACACACTAACAAAATTGGCTTATCAGGCGACATCCGCCTTGACCACGCCCCACGCCCTACGCCCCACCTGGACTGCATTTGCATGTTTATTGTGTGGTGGCTTTATGGCTGCAATAGCCATAATTAAGGCTTATTTACAAGCTCACAATGCGCACACGACGCACAGCAACAAGGGCGACAACAATTAGAACGCTCACAGGCAGAATGATACCACAGACGGCAGACAACAGGACCCCAGCTCACCTTTCCCGGCAACATATTGGCAAACAAAGCAATCGACACAAATTTCCTGTAGAGACAACACGCTAAATGGCTCCCGAGCAGGGACTTTGGCCTATGCGTGTGTTGGTCATTTGACGGCTCGTATAGGGTAATTATTTGCACATTGGCACAAGGATTGAGGAGCGGGAGCTGGAGCGGAGGGTGGGAGCTTTGATTGGCTACCCAGAAAACTGCATTCCCATGCAGCTCGTAACGCTTTTAGCTAGCAAATGAAATGAAATGCTCGCTGAAGCTGGCGAGCAATTTGCTTGATATCTTTTATGCGCCCCAAACACAAACAATTTGCACGTAAAAGCAATAAACTCTGCACACGCCCTTTGGGTATTGCGAGAGCAAAAGAAGGAGCAGCAGGTGAAGTTGGCAACTGAAAATAAAATAGAGCCACTTCAGCTAAGAAGGCAAACACAAACACACAAACACACACACGCTCGGGCATGACGATATCATTTCAAATTGTTTTCAATCAAATGTGACTTGCATCTGTAATTTGTATGCAAACGAGTAACGAGCTGTCTTCCGCCTCGAATTGCTCCGACTGATTTGTGATTGACATCAGGGGAAGGACTAAAAAATGCTGAGCTGCACATACAACACAACAACAGCAACAACAGAAAACGGAAATACAGCAACCTGAGCTCTTCAGCGTACCCAGCTGGTTGATTAGATTTTGATCGTGTCTGGGCTTACGATTGGTTACTTGGGTGAGATAATCTAATCTAAACTGTGTGTGACCGGCTTAAAATTAAAAGGGAGGGGACAAAACATGCTTCAAGAAAGGTTTTGTGCAAATCAAACTCAGATTTGTCTTAATTTTTTTGTGCTGGCTAAGGTTGACAAGTAATTTAGGGTGAGAAGACTCCAGAATGCTTACTGATTTGCAATTTAAGGCAGTTGAGAGAGACCAACATTTCGTAAATGTATATTAAAACTTTAATAAACGGAAAACGTTTCGGCTTTGGTATTTAATATTAACAGAGGCTCGCTTTATGTTGTCTCCAAATAATTCTTTTGATGTTTAAATATAAATCTCTTAGCCAGACTGATTCAGACTGATTCGTTAACAACCCACAACGTATACCGCTTATCCTAGTTAGAGATCCAAGAAACTGCATAGGCATTTGTTGAATTATGTAGAAAATTTGGCAAATTTTATTCCGATGTGGATGAAAATGCACGGAAAAGTTTGTATGGGAAAAGTTTTTTTTCTGACGACTTACTTGTTTGGTACGTAAGCAAAGTACACGAAATAATTGGACAAGAATTTTGTTTTTAATAAATGAATTATCAGAGGGCTTGGTTTTGCAAGTATCTAACGGAAATTCATGCAAGGCTCTGAAGGCCTTGCTGGATATTGGGGAGGAGCAAAGCTTGGAAAGTCGCCTCTTCAAAAAGAAGCTGCCCCGGGAACTCGGACGCAAGGACCATTTCAAAATGTCCCGTGCATCGTTTGAAGTGATAGCTTGATTTCTTGACTGCCAACAGTTCCTTATAAGGTGGGTACAATTTTAAACCTTTCTCTAAAGCTTTTTGGAGAAGTTGCATATACAGATGTTTTGTTAAGTGTAAGTCTAAAAACAGAGCCAATGCTTCTATTGGTGAATAGATCTTTGGATTTTCAGGAGTTGAAATACTATGCAATACTCTCTGTCCGGTTAGGACTAGCAAGGAGCACTTTTCCACAACTCCTGCCTTCTGAAAATATCCGGCAGACCTAATATTATGGAAAAAGACGTCTTGAATGTTTTGTTCTCCAATAGTTTCATTAAGATCGTTAAGTCTTCGTCGACGCGTACGGTGACTGATTTCTTCCGTGCTAATGTCTTTTTTGGGCCGAAGAACATTTGCGAGTTTCATATTGTAACATTTAAAAACCTATATTTCTCGATTTAACCACTCAATACTTAGGTCTAGAAATCTTTGTTTAAAATTATTTACAATCCTTAAACGCTTTTTAAGCATGTAGTAGTAGTAGTATTTATTTCAAAATTATTTGGCTTGGCAATGCCGTTAGCCATTCTTGTAAGTGTTTTACATATATACATTTTTAGTGTTTTATTTATAATAGCTTCAGTTTAAAATTAAAAATCTTCTGTTATTATTTGACGCCTGTTCTTAAAAATTTCGCTTATGTAAGAGCCAAGCAGCGACCAGTTTGGGCCATTTAGCAGATTGACAGCTGATTCAGCTGTCAGGGTGTATGTACCAAAGTAGCGGAACCTCATCTCTCTTTAGTATCGGGCATTCAGCAATAAAGTGCAGCACGTCTTCTCGTTCGCCTAAATTGCAGAGGGTACAGGGATCATCACTAATGTGGGGCTTATAGCCCAGTTGCAGCATCTCGCATCTAGCTTTAAATATGATGCTTATTGTGTTGGTCCCAAGTTGTCACTGAAATAATTATTTTCACCCAGATTGTAATCCAAATTTTTGTATATGAGCCTAACATCACTGCTCCGGGCCTTATTCTCACATCGGACTCTATGTTCTGCATCCATATTGGACAAAACTGTCTATGTGATATTCGCCAGTTTTCGATTTCGTCGATGTTGTTTCCCTCTCCGTATTCAACAAAAAGCGATTGCCATACTGCCAAACATTGTGACTTCTCCGCAATTTTTCCACAATCTTTGGAAGTCTTTGATCTGGGAGCTGCATTAGTTTTGCCATATATTTAAAATGCCTGCTGAGTGTAGAGTGATGAAGAGTGGGTAAGCCGGTTTCTAGGTGCAGAGCGTAATTGGGAGTGTTCTGCGGGAGTTTGAATATTTTTTTCAAAAACATGCGACTTAGTTTTTCAACTTCCTCATACTCTTTTAGTCCCCATACCTCTGACGCATAAAACATAATAGCACCCGATGTGGCCTCAAAAAGTTTATATTTGGCGTTTGCTTTTTATTTGCTGTTTCCCGTGAAAAAATTTCCATGTACTATTTATTGCCCTTTGTGGCTTCTTTGCGTTTGTTGGTGAGGTGCCTTTCCATATCCATATTTTGAGTGAGAGTCACGCCTAGATATTTATATTCCTGTACAACCTCGAGTTGCTCGTCCTTAAGGAACCAGTTTTCTTGTTTTTACAAAAAAATTATTTTAAAATAAAATTATTTTTTACTAAAAAAAATTTAAAAAAAAAATTATTAAAAAAAAAATATAATATTTTAAAAAAAAAATAATAAAAAAAAAAAAAAAAAAATTAAAATTTTAAATAAAAAAATTAAAAAAAAAAAAAAAAAAAATAAATATTTATTATATATTTTAAAAAAAAAAATAAAAAAAAATATAAAAAAAAAAAAAAAAAAAAATATTTTTAAAAAAAAAAAATAAATTTTTTTTTTATTTTTTATTTTTTAATATTAATTTTTTGTTTTTTAGTAATTTAAAAAATACCGGGGGTTTAATTTTGGTTTGTATTTTTTTTTTTTAATTTTGAAAAAAAAAACCCACATTAAATATTATTTCAAAAAAAGGGTTTGAAGGTTTTTAAGCATTTCTGACCCTTTCTCAATGGGAGTCCTGGGAAATATTGATCTTACATAATTAAACACTTTTTCTTCATCATTCGGTGTCTGCTTATGATATGTTCCTAAAAGGGGACACTTTTGACTGTAAAGTGATGCAATCAAATCTTTGAAGACTTTTGAAGACAACTTTTGGAAGCCTGCGAAAGTCTTAAAACAGGTGTAAAATAGGTACCAGCGCCAAAAGCAATTGTTCACAAACCACATATTCGATTTTTAAGTGCTATATATTTCTGAAAAGAGAAATAATAAACCTATTTAGAAAAATTTTAAGAACTTGAAAATGTTCACTGCATCTGAAGATATGATAAGTAAAGGTACGCTTATTATCCAAAACAATTGCATTTTTCGGTTTGTCAAAAATTGAACAAGTTTACGCGGCTGTAACATTTTTGTCCGTCAATATATCTAATCCTTTTTTTGGCTACCTTAATTTGTGTGTTTAAACTGTCGATTTAGCTAAAAAAAAGTTGAACTTTTCTACAAAATTGAAATTAGGGTTTTGTGCAAGGCGGGGCAAATCTGGACCACTGTGCGTTCTATACTTAAGACTTGACAAGCGAACGTTATATTTATTCAGCTTTTCAATAAACTGCACATCAGCCAGATTGAACCCAAGTTATGGTTTGCTTAACTCTGTTTCGCTGTGATTTATTGTAAACAAACTTTGTTTACTTAATTTGACATAATGGTCACTAATTGCTAGTTATTTTTAACAAATTAAGTAACTAAACACTGCTGGGGCTTATAAAAAAAAAGCCCATTTACACACACAACTGTGATTATTAACCAGTCACAATTAATTAACAAAAGAAAAAACAGTGTGTTGTTTAATAAAAAGCAAAGCCGGTGTCAGTATTTGATTGGCAGTTGTTTATTTTGTACCTTTTTTTGTTCATTTTTTTTGTACTCAGACATCCATCAATTGTCATAGGACAAATCCATTTCGCTTGGTTTAGTTTGGAAAACAAAATTGTTGTTGTTTCTGTTAGGCAAATAAATGAATTGAATTGTTATTTACTGTTCGTGTTAGGGGAAAAATTGCATTCAATTGCAGTTGGATATCAAATCTGACAGCCAGTGGATATAGAATGTCAACTAAGTGACTCTTGAATGGCAGCAGGCGAAATGCTGTAGAAATGTTAAAGACTTTTTTACGCACGGTTTGTTGTCTCCCACACCCTCTGGTCATTTAAACAGATTAAACCAAATTGAAACTGAGCCAAGGCTCTTGGCATAATTTTGTCATTTTTACAGCAATTGATCTCGGATTGAATGACACAAATGTTGCTGTTGTTGTTGTTTCTTTTTTTTTTTGTTGCTTGTGAGCCATAAAAACGAAATGAAAAATGCAAATTGAACGAGCTTAAAGGGGGGCAACTTTAATGAAACTTTAATGTGTTCTGTTTCATGCATATCTATATGCAGACTGCTTACTATAAATATTCAACTTTATTTTCATGTTGATTTTACGCCAAATCCTACCAACTTTTTCAGCACTAACTCAATCCGGCCGCAATTCTCAGCTGTGGACCCTCTTTTTTGTGCGCCGCTCTCGCCCAGCAATAAATTCCAAATGAAAAGCCGCACAATGAAATCATTGAAATTTACGTTGTCTGTGCATAATTGTTGGCCATTTAGCAAGTATTCCCCTCGGCCCCTGCCCCTCGACGAGAGGGATAAGAAGCGATAAGTGAGCAAGTATTTAAAAAGGGGTTAGAAACCAAATGGGAAATGAGCCAGCCCTTTTGATAAATTATTTCAGGTTTGAGATAACTTTAGAAATTTAAACAAGATTTTTAAACAGGAAATTTCAGAATTATGAGCTGAAATTTTAAGTATTAATGCAAATCAATTTTAGGGGAGGGGGATTGAGAGGGGGTTGTGAGGAGCGGTTTTGAGAGGGGCTGTCAGGGAGTATGTCAGGGAGGTTGTGAAAGGTGTTGTGTGGGGGGTTGTGAGGAGGACTGTAAGGTGGGTTTGTGAAGGGCTAGTAAGGGGGGATTGGGAAGTGGATTGTGAGAGGGGGTTGTGAGGGGGGTTGTAATGAGCTTCGCTCGAACCTTTGCTGCACGAAGTCCACTCCCTTTTTATGATGATATGTTTTCTCTTGCAGAAAAAGTAAGTAACTCATTTTAAGAGCTATTTTGGTATCCTCCTTAAATTTGCCAAGCAAGGCAATTCCTTTTTTCTAATAACTGAATTTGTTGTTTAGGGGCACCTTTTACTACCCCTGCTTCCACCCTAACCAAATGGTCTCCAAAAACAAAACAACAAAAAAAAAATGTAATAAAAAAAAAATACGCTGAGCTTGATAAATAGAAAAACGACGCCATTTGAAAATGGTAAATGATTTATCTTTTTGTGCTTGACTGCCCTGCCCGTTTATTTTCTGCTGTGACAACTACGCACTTTTCAGGATTTTCGCAACTGAATTTAATTGTCGGGAAGTCGGGGGAGAGAAGTAATTGCTGCTGCTGCATAGAAATGAGCAAGACATTTCAAATTAAACAAACATTTCGCTGACAATAAAAATGGCAGCAAATTTATGGCATACCAAAAAAGCAAACGGAAATGCCATTTTATTATTTTGAACCTTTTTTGGCAAGCGACTTCTGTTCCGTTCAGTGCCAACTTGGCACAATTAATGGGCACGAGGTGCAGCTCCGGCTACTCCTCCTCCAGCAATTACTGTTCGCATTGTGTCCGCCGTTTGCCAAGTGTCTTCGTCACCGCTAAATTTAACATAATCCAGGGAAAAGGCCTCGCAATTCATTCACTTCTTCTTCACTTTTTGGCAGCTGACGCGGCTGCGGCGGCGGCTGCCTTTGTTAGCCCTTTTTTCTTGCGCATAATTAATTTCAAGTTCTTGCCAAAAATTATGCCATAGGATTTGTTTTCTTCATTTTGATTTGAGTCTGTAGTTTTGTTTTTTTTTTTTGCTGTTGGTATTTATTTTGCATTTTTGGCAACAGCTCGCTGCTGTTGTCTCCGGCTTAAGCTCTGACTTGGCCAATTGACTTTAAGTCCTTTGGGAGCTTAGCAAAGCGAACAGCAGTTACTGCAAATTACCTAAAGAGTGTAAACGGCTAAGCTTTTAAGGCCAGGAAATAATAATATTGTTGTGTTCGGTTGGACAACTCTAACTAGGTTGCTTACTTTTCTGTAATAACCTTTAATAGCGAGTCGTTTGAGTGAAAGTGGAATGGTGCAGTGTCCGGTTAGATGTGACGGTTACTTCAGAAAATGCAAAAATATTCACAAAATGAGACTATGTACAATGTTAGCTGGAGAAAATTTACTAATGAAAAATAGTGAAATATAGTAAAAAAAAAAAAAAATAGGGAAAGTTAAACATTGAAAACAAAAAAGTTTTTCTAAAAGACTTTTTGGGACTTACTTTTCTATGGAATCTATACTATACCATTTAAAACTAAAAATTTTTCTCACTAAAATTTTTTTCGACCGATCATCTACGGCGCTATAGCTATAGTATCCGATTTTGTAAAATTTTGTAGAAAAATATATAAAAAAGATAGCAATAAAAGGACGTTTTCATTAAAAACAAAAAGTTTTTCTACTAGAACAATTTTTTGACCGATCGTTCCTATGGGAGCTATATGTTAAGTTCGCCAATTGAATTGTGTAAAAGTTTATAAAAAGTGTGAATGAACTTTTTAAAAAAGTAAAATTTTTCGTGGTATAGTAGATGAAAATAAAAGAGGATAGTAAAAAGAAATAGTACTTGGAGGCGTTTCATAAAGCAAAAAGTTTTTTATAAAACTATTTTTTGACCGTTCTATAGCAACTATATCTCGATCCGGCGTCCGAAATCTATTTCCAGAAGACTTCGTAAAGTTTGGTGAGGATAGCTTTAAAACTGACGGAGGAGATACAGAAAAGACAGACGGCAGAGAGGCTAAATCAACCAGCTCGTATTGATAAGAAATATATACTTTTGTGGTCGGAGATGCTTCCTCAATGCGTACAAACATCCGATTTTATAATACCCTCTGCAAGGGTAAAAAATGTGTAATAGTGATAGTTCAGTATTTATTACAAAATGTAATTACTTTTACAATTACTCAATTAATTATTCATGTATTTCTTGGTCAAAACTGAAATTATTTCCCAGTTGGAATGCTCATACATACATTTTTTGCAATAAATACGCAACTGTCGTCTTAAGTCTTTTATGATATTTGCGAATGAAATCATTCTTTTAACAGGGGCTGAGGATATTAGTGGCATGTTGTACCCCTGTAGTTCAGCTGCACCGGTGCGGCACTTACGTATCCCCTAACTCTTTGTACTGAGCACTTGCCTCTAGACCAACCATCAGCCAAGTGTTTGCCAATCTAATATTATACAGGAATGTCCGCAAAACGTACCGATCGGTACGACGCTGCATTACTAGTCGTTTGTATAGTTCATGTATTAGACTAGCGCTGTGATGCGTTAGCTGTCGTTAACGACGCGACTGACGCTCAGTGATGCATCAGGTCGTCAGACCTGGTAGTGACTTGATACCAGCTGACTTAGGGAATTCGTTAATGCCGCACTGGTTCAGCTAAACTACAGAGTAGTTTGAGAAAAATTTACTCAAGAAATCGCCGCCTGCTGTGGGGACTCGAACTCACGATTTCCGCTTTCTAAGGCGACGTTCTACTATGTGCACCACGAGGATTTTTCTAAACCAGCGGTGGGCACGCCCTTGCTCCCATTGCACCAGAGAGTTATTTTAGGGCAACTGGCGCCACGCTGACTCTCTAAAAATTGCACACTCTTATGCGATTGCCTCGCTTCGAAGCGAAAACAACTACAAATCTATTGTGTATCGGGGCATGGTGCCAGGCATCAGCCAAAACAAATATATGGAATGTGTGTCTGGCTGGTGGACTCGAGCATCGATTGGAGTGCTCCCAAAATCAAATGTCGTGCCCACCGCTGCACTAAATTATGCAAATACTTATTTTAATTTCTCGGACACTGCCATTAAACTTATTTCGTTGTACCAATGTGGAAGAAGCCAGACAGTGATTACCAAATCACCACAAAGGTAGATTCTCGGTCCACTTCTCTTCTCAATGTATGTAAACGATCACCCCGATTCGTTGTTTAAGTGTAGTATTCATATGTATGCCGATGATGCCCTTTAGACAGAATAAATGAATGTGTTTGTAAATCTATGTACAGTTATCTGTCTTACGTTAGTATATAGGCTATTTCTAATGGTTTGTCACTTAATCCGTCACAGTGTAAATGTATTGTAATATCTAAAAGAACGTTGCGCACAGCATGACTGTCGGACTTAATCATTGAAAGCACACCAGTAAAATATAGCGAGCAGGCGCTAAGTCTTGGTATAATGATTATTAAGACTATCATTAAAAGATCATGTGATTAAAGCTGGAAAGACTCGGTAGTTTTTACCTATCGATCTTGGGCTATTGATAGCAAAAACATATTTGCCTTACACCCTTTTTGATGGAATTTATATATTTGATATCTTTGGTAAAACTATATTAGCTCACGACGCTCCAAATTAAAAATTGTGGCTCTGACTATATACTTTTTTTATTCTAATAGGCGAGGACAGCGCAAAAAGAAGAGCAGAAGCCGCAACTACCAGGCTAACGGCACGCGAAGAGAAGGAAAGGATGGATCGTACAATCACCGTTATTTGATCAAGCCGCTATTTGGAGCTCCTCCAATGGTTCAAAATTACAAAAGGTTCTAAGACGTTACACAAATAAACAAATATGGAAATGTAAAAAAAATAAATTAGGTAAGTGTTGCTACCAGCAACTCGTAGTCTACACTGAACTTTTTATTTACAGCCGGTTTAGAGTTGGTATGACGTTTGAGTTCATGGCCTACTTGATTTATAAAACTCGTGATAATATAAATGAATTGAAAAAAAAAGTAACTAGCCGTTTAGTGAATATAGATTAGATGCCTTATTGCAAGAAGTATGAAGGTTTTTTTGAAAAAATCCTGTTGTCATTTTATCATAGCACGTAAATAACTCTCAACCCATATTTCCGGTCTGCTCGGTCTTCCCTCAACCGATTGTGTGCTGCTCTCGCGCTCGCTGTTAAGCGGCTGTTGTTGTTCACTCAGCCAATAACAGGCCCATTTCAGTCAAGCGGTCCCAAAGTGTGAGTTGTTTGAAGACCGAGAGACCAAAATGTTATTTCAAAAAGGTTACTGTGAACAAAGTCAAGTGGAGCAGAGCGTAACATTACGAGAGAGAATGAGAGAGCACACATTGTTTTTCGCATACATACAAACGTGCGTTGATGTCGGTAGCCTAAGAAGCACACACTGATAGCATACATTCAAAAAAGACCTTTTCAGCAAGCGGTCTCTGCAAATAGGTTGGCAAAAGACCAAGAGCGAAAAAACCGAACCAACCGAACACTAACAGAGAGCGTAGTTTAAGATTGCTTCCGTCCCTCTTTGTCAATGTGCCGCATGTAACCGTTTTTTTTTAGACAACTGCAATGTCTGCATTTTATTAATTTGACTTAAGCAGGCCATCCACACACGAATTTGTTCGGTTCGGCGAAATGTTCGCCGTTAATGGAGGTGACCTGCGTAGCTCCCAGGAGGAATTGAGCGACTCACTCCATCTCAACATGGAGGTGCATACTCCGCAGGATTTGGACGACGCGATCACCTTGCTAATGGACAAGGTCAAATCAGCAGCCGCCAAAGCAGCTCCACAAGTGCCACCCCCCACTCATACAACACGGGGAAGCCTGATTGATTGCGCTCAAAAAACGCTTGCAAGGTCTCACGATCCAGCTGTTGACAGACTCTATAGGAGGATCTCAATTCGGGTAAGGTAGATGCTAGCCAACATCAAGAAGGAGGCAACTGACAAAATCCTTGAAGAAGCTACTCCAAACGAGGACTCTAAGTACGCTCTCTGGAAGCTCACCAGAAGATACAAAAGGCAGGTGCAGCCGAAGTTCCCGATAAGACAACCTGACGGCACATGGGTCAAACACTCACAAGACCGAGCTGAAGCCTTTGCCTCTAACCTCAAGGAAAGGTTTCAGCCATTTTGCACTGCCTCGACCAATAGCCTCCAATTGGTCACAATTCAGCACATTGAATGTTGTTTATTTTTATGAAATTTTGATAAAAATATCGTATAGCTGTCATATGAAAATTGGTCACATTGGGAAATCAATCAGTTAGCAGTGATCGAAGCAAAAATTAAATTGTTGTTTGAAATTATAAGAGCTGCAAGGGTATATAACTTTCGGCTTTCCACTATTTGGTTTGAAGTGAATTTGTTGGAATAAAAAGATTATTATTTTACTCTTTCATAATGGAGTTGTATTTTGTTTTTTGAATATTTATGGAGAAGCATTTTTTGTGAGCTTGTTCACTCGTGATATATAGATATATTATAAGTCCCCTTCCAAAAGTTTTCAGTAAGCGCTCGAATAAAGATACGAGAAGCTTGTGTTGCCATGCTACATCTTGACTATTGCTTTCTACCCGTTCTCGTAGTCGTAATATTTCGAGCTTAGACATAATATAAAATATGGATCTTCAATAAATAATGCTCACACTGATCCAGTTGTAAAGAATGATATGTTCCTACTTAATATGATGAAACCTTAAAAAAATCTTAAAAATCGACTTAAATCATTTTCTGTACCGAAACATTTTCCAAACAGAAGAAGTCCAATTCGGGTTCAGGCTCTTGAGGTCCTAAATTTAGATGGTTCGGTTCATGCTTCTGTTCGAAAGACCAAAAAACCCGAACCGTACCTTTTGTTCTGTGTTTGGTCTAGGACTGGCATGAAGGGTTAATAAATACCTGATGATAAAATAGTATTAATACTGAATTTTGTGAGATATTTCCTTTTGGTTCAGAGCTTACAAAAAAGTATTTTGTACTATGGCAAAGAGTAAATTTCGATTTATTAATAAATCTAAATAAAGCATAATACGGAAAGTGCAGCATTCCGGATTTGATTGTTAATAGCAGGTATTTAATTCAAAAAGTTTCGGAGTTATCAAACTGCCCTCGACATTTTAGTACAACAAATCGCAAATATTTTTGGTGAATATAAATTAAGCGTCTGCCACAAAAATATTGTGACTTGATTTTAGTTTCTATTTTGCACTTGGCAGCTGCTCGCAAACAGATTTTGGTTGCATTTAAATGTGAAATTAATGTGCATTTTGTTGGGTGGCAGGTGTCTACTGCAACGGGTTTGGCACACGCGTCACGTACGCAGTGTCAACGACACACACACACACGCGCACACACATTTACAGCCGGAGCACAGGGAGCTTCATTTGCTTAGAATTGCGCATACGCCCCATGTTGTGCTCCATTTGGAAGCTGCCTGGCGTGCATTTAATGCGGTGGCCTAACATGTTGTGATTTTCCAGCCAATATTCTATACATGTTGGCCACATGTTGAGCCTGGTAATTAAATCAAATATCAATAATATTTAACTAAACTAGAAAGGTGAAAGTTTAGCGAACTTAATGAGTGGTGGGGCAGGGACTGACTCTTTTGCACAGTTAAATGGAAATGCACAGCAAATGGTACAAAGGCCAATGAAGTGCTGGTGCTCCCTTTTTGCACAACAACAAAAGCGAAAGGGCATCAGCGTCAACTTCATAAACTGCAAATGCAAAGGGCGCAAAAAAAACAGAAGCGTTGTATTGTTCTATATGATGTGTGTGTGTGTGTGTGTGTGTATGGAAGAGAGTGTGTAATGACCTCTACGAACTCACGAACTTTAATTGTTCACTCTTCACACTGCTGACAATTGCAGAGTTAAAGTATATAAAGAGAGGGTAGTTTGAGAAGTTTTAATTAACTTTTAAGCAAAAATTTGGTTTTGGGTCTAATTTTTGCCTGATAATGTTTAAGTCTTAAGCCTGCCCTCTTATGTATGCAAATGTTTACATAATACTTGAAACAGTAAGCGATTCGCTTGTCCAATCGCTGAGTGTTCTGTGTGTGTTTGATGTCTTTGTGAGCAGACCATAAAGTTAATTAAATTATAATGTGCATGTTAATTACTTAATGAAGTGAATTGTTGCAACAACTATTGTGGCTGTCTCTCTGCACGCTTGAACAATTGCACAATGGATGGCCACAAAGGAGTCGTCATCAACAACAACGACCTCTCCCTGCTGTCTCAGGGAATTTGCCAGGGTTTTACTTAAGTTTTCTTGTTCATTTTTTTCCTCCTGGTTGGCTTTGTTCTTTGTTTGCTTGGACGCTCATTAAGAAAAATAATAATATTTAATGTGTTTCTATAAAAATCTGGCCTGCTGCTTCTCAAATTCCATCTAAAAAGTGCCAACGCGTGCGTAAAATTGCTTTAATATAATTACCGACCAAAGAAACGAAACGAACGAACACAAAAAAAGGGACACTTTTCCATTGAAGGCTTAATTTCTGCTGCCACTTGTGGTCTTTGTTGTTAGGGTGGAAAATGTACTTAAAAGCAAAGTAAAAGAAAATGCCAAAGGGAGCGGTAGCAGACTTCATATTTGCTAACGTTTACCCCAGTTTCTTCAAAGCCTTTAAGTCTTGAAGGACCGAGGGGGGGAGGAGGCAAACCGCCCGCAAAAATATGGCACTCATAACTCACACACACACACACACATCCACCTACAACTCTCACTTGGCACCTGGCAAAGGTAAACACCGAAAGCAAAGAACTTCCACCTGCTGCTGCTGCTGCTGTTTTTCGACTCACATTTGTTGATTTAGTTTGCCACTTGTTGCGGCTAACAAATTGTTATCCTTTATTTATGGCGGATTTTTGTGCGTCCTAGCCAAAAAATAGCAAACACAAAAAACACAAAAAATGTCGCAACAAGGCGCTAAGCGCATTAGGAGAACTCCACTCTTTGTGTGTGTCCTGGAGGTAATTTATTGAATGTGAGCCGCCCCATGACCCGTGTGTGTGTGTGTGTGAGAGTGTGGTGACAATGCGCTAATGTGCGGCAGGCTAAGCATAAATTTTATGCTTACGTGTACTTCGCACTGCATTGACCAACTTTCAGTAAGGGGCCTTGGGATTTACTTTATGATTTAGCATTTCTTTTAACTTGTTTTGAATTATTACTTTTTTTGTACTGAGCATTTCTTTAAAAGTTTTACTTTTATATCGAAAAAGAATATTGTATTCCCAGTTTTAGCCATACTGAATTATGAAATTAAATTAATAAAGCGAACAACTTATGGAAAGTCACCCCATATAATCTTTTTAAATCCTTTTTCCTTTCCGGCTACATAAGTCAGCTCTGTTCCCTCCGATCGGAAAAATATTGCTAAAAAAGAATTCGGAGCACCTGAAATATGAACTTGGAGCACCCGAAAACCTATGAAATGGTACCCCATTTTATTTCTTTTTAGGTTTTACCCCCATTACCCCCTCCATAAGTCAGCCCCCTCATCTGCGATAGGAAAAATATTGCCAGAAATATAATAGGACTACACAAAAACCTATACAACGATACCCCATTTGATTTTTTTGTTCATTTAACAATTAACAATATTCTTAATCAGCATCAACAGCAGAGGCGATATAGCCCTGTACCGTCCAACCGTCCGTCCAACCGTCCGTCTGTATAAGCACCCAGATCTCGGAGACCAAATTTTGTATGTAGACTCCCTTTACCTCTACGCAAATCAAGCTTATTTCAAATTTTTGCCACTTACTAACTCCAAACAATTTTGAAGATATCGATCTCAAATTTAAAAAATAGGGGAAAGTTAACTTCGGCTCGTCCGAAGTTTTGTATACCCTTGCAGCTTCCATTGACAACAAAAAAGTTTTTCTAACTAAGACTACTTTTTGAACCTTACTTTTCTATGGGATCTATACTATATAGATGTCTGATTTCGCCCAAACTTGGGGAAATCTTGGAAAAGCATAATACACTGTTAATTACGAAATTTGGAGGCGATCCCATTTAAAACTAAAAAGTTTTTCTCACTGGAACTTCTTTTTCGACCAATCATTCATACTGCAGTTATATACTATAGTTATCCGATTTTGAAAAGACTTTGTAGAAATATGTCAAAGTATATAAAATAAGAATATGCCAATAAAAAGGACGTTTTCATAAAAAACAAAAAGTTTTTCTCACTAGAACTAGTTTTTCGACCGATCGTTCCTATGGGAGCTATATTTATAGTCATCCGATTTCGCAATTGAGAATTTGTAAAAGATAAAAATGATAAGGAGTTTTCATTAAAAACAAAAAGTTCTCACTGAATCGACCGATCGTTTATGGAGTATATCTATAGTCACCGATTTCGACCAAACTTAGTGAAATCATGGAAAGGATAGTAAACTAAGAAATCGGACTTTGGAGGCGTTTCCATTAAAAACAAAAAAGTTTTTCACAGATAGTTTTTGACCGATCGTTCCATGGCAGCTATATGCTATAGTCATCCGATCCGGCCGGTTCCGACAAATGTGCAGCGTATATGTACCAGAAGACTTCGTGCAAAGTTTGGTGAGAATAGCTTTAAAACTGACGGAGGAGATAGCATAGAAACAGACAGACGGACAGACGGACGGACGGACGGCTAAAACAACTCAGCTCGTCATGCTGATCAAGAATATATATACTTTATGTGGTCGGAGATGCTTCCTTCAATGCGTTACAAACATCCGGACAATTGTATAATACCCTCTGCAAGGGTATAAAAACCCCAATTCCCTTTCAAATTTTATCTTTGTATTCACAGCTCTCAAAACTTTGTATAGAGATCACGTATGCGCAACGTTGCCATATATGGGCGGTAGAGTTGGCGTAGTTAAATTAATCTAAAATTTTGTCTAAATACTTAGAGTGTTATATTTAGCAATTATACCAAGTTTCAGCTCGATATCTGCAATATTCTACTTTATGCCAATTATTTTGCGAATGGTCCCACTGTGCAGTGATCAAACAGTGACCTTAAAAGCGACGTTCCGGCAAGTTCTCAATTCCGAATGAAATAGCTTACGTTTTACTTTTGGTTTACCACGTGCCAAGCAAAATCAGGACGTAAGAATCAAGAGGATTTGAGAAAACGGGCCTTAGATGTGTCATTATACACTTGAAAAGTGTATTTTAATTTGCCCAGAAGTTTGAAACGCATAGAAGGAATCATCTTCGACCACATAAAGTATTTATATTCCTGATCAGCATGACAAGCTGAGTCGATTGAGCTTTGTCCGTCCGTGTGTCCGTCTGACCGTTTGTCTGTTTTTACGCAAACTAGTCCCTCAGTTTTGAAGCTATCGAGCTGAAATTTTGCACAGAGTCATCTTTCAGCTGCACACTGCACATATGTCGGAACCGCGAAAATCGAATGGTCACTTCTTGTAGCTGCCATACAAAATTTTATTTTTTAGTTTGTTTAATATCCCGATGATGAGCCATCGGTCACAAAATTAAGTCAGTGGTCACAAAAGTTTCAAACAAAGTTAGCTTTGCTTTCTCGTTTTTTACTGAAAATAAATAGAGGGAATTCTATTAAAAGGTAAATAGCGAAGAATTACACAACTGAGATATGCTGTTTTGACTTTTGCAAGCTTAAGCAATTTAGACTTATGTTGTTTTGTTTTCCTTAACATCTTCGTAACCACTCTTCCGACTGCTATGATATTTTGACACAATATAGAATAAATTCCAGGTAATCCATTGGTATTAAAATCTCAATTTTGACATAACTCCAGTTATGCTGATATGCCTTATTGCCAGAGAATTTTCTTAAAACGAGGGGTAGTTTGTTGGCGAAATTTTTGATAAATTTTATATTTTTTTTTTGTCAATAAAATTTAATTTCTAATCGTTTTTGTGTTTTGTTTGTTTGTGATTTTTAAAGTTTTATTTTTATTAGGGGATTTGAATGTGATTTTCGTTTTTTGAAAATCTTTTAAATTTTTTTTTAAATATAATTATCTGTGTCTATACGTAAACTGTCGAACGCGACATTTTTTTCCATCTTGGTATTTAGGCGGTTTTTGTTTAATGCAAAGCAAGAACTTGCAGTTAATTGCAATCACATAGTTTGTTATGAGTTCTTGTGCATCGATTTTTAACTCTTTGTACCCTTAGAACAATTTCAGACTTCAAAAATCGATGCAATTCATCGGTGCTTGCGCGTCTGTCCGTTCAAAAATCTCGAAATGAGCTATGAATAAATGTAAGATTGGCTAAATTTGGTTTAATTTAATTGTTTTCCTCGGAAAAATATGATAAGACGTTGTATTTTTAACTAGGTACTTTTAATTTTTTGGTTTCGGTGAACCATTCTTTGGAAATGCCCATATAGCAATTTTCTATGAAATATATTTTTGCTATGTATATTTGTTACGGAATTGTTAAAAATAAAATTTGCTTCTGATCTTATTTAATTTCAAAATGCAATACCTTTGCAAAATAATATCACAAATGCCTACATATATAGCATTCTACCAGTCCCTCTCACTTATTGCAATTGCCAAGCCACAATTCAACTAAAGATGAGAGAGGACAAGGCCGCTTGTTGCCTTCAACTACTCGATGCATCCAAACCGAAACCATTCTCGCATCCTTCGCCAAACCGTCAATCGTCAAGTAATTGCATTTGCCGAGCACGTATGTTGACGATAGTTAATTTTGTAAGTGTATCTTGATATCGATTGCAGTTTGCCCTGTGCCCTGCGTGTGTGTGTGTGTGTGTGTATGCGAAATGAAAACGGATGCCACCAAAACCCAGCCAGAGGAGAAAATCCCTTGCTCAAAATATTTACGATGGCAAAATACTCGCACTCAACCCCAAGAAGATTCGAGGGGCAAAAGAAAACGCAATGAGACGAAGGCGAATGCCAAGGCAGAATGCAATTGCCCTGGCAACAGCAACAACAACAACAACAAGAACCACAATAAAAAATTCCACTAAACGAAAGAAATCCTCTTGAATTGCACTTTGTGTAAAGAAATTTACGAACGATTTGCCGGGGCAGGGCGAATCGAAAAACCTTGAAGCAATTATGGTGATTTTAACACTAATTACGCGAGTAAATGTGCTGAGAATCAAATTTGTTCCCTTTAGCAACTGATCTCTCAAATGTAAAACATTTCCTTTTAAGTTTTTTTGTCGCTTACACCTCACTGATCAACTCTTAAAGCCACTTCACTTCGTTTAAGTTTCAATTATGGCCTCAATTTACGTCGAACTGATTGCTTATAAAAATTACAAAAATTATATAGCATGCTTTTTAGGGCAATTGTTGAACAACTTGCTTGACCACTTACACTAATGTTCGCCCAGTTAAATATCTTATTATTAACCTCGATTCTTGGGCGAAAAAAGGAATTAAGTGAACCATTTAACTATTTTCGTTTTCTACTTCATTGTGTATGCAGCATACAAACTGGGTTAAAACAATTACTGCATAATAAATCCATTTCGAGTTCCATGAATTTGCAAGCATTGCCACGCCCACGTCCCACTACTGCTAAATGCCTAGTCTCCTTCAATCAACCGACTGTGGGATTGTGAGTGGATTGACAATTTTCAGCTCAAATATGCAAATTACCAACAGTTGGTAGCCTCAATTTGATTCGCAGGCAGTGACAAAATATACACACCAGAAAATGAATCTATGGAAAGACAAATTGGAAAAGGGGTGGGCACACATTTTGCAATTTTTATTTTTTATTTTTTAAATATTTAATTGTGAAATATTTTCACACGGGCGAAAACTGATTGAGTTTTTTTTTATAATGTAAATACATGGCGATAAATAGGAATGAAAAGTAAACTTGGTAAAAAAAATATCGCAATCAATTTCAATGGCCACTCCGAACAGCTTTATAGATCGTTAGCTTACAGCTGTTCGAAAGCCAAATCTTCTCTTCACTTTCAAGTGTGTGAGGGCGCTTAAAGTCAAGTTTTATTATAATTACAACTATAAAGGTTATTAACGGCAGCCGCCAGCTGTCGTTGTACTAGTTTCTGCAGGTGCTGCCAAAGTCAACTTAACTAAGAGAGAGAGAGAGAGAGCGGCAGACTCGCATAATATATATAGTAGTTGCATATTAGCCGGAAAAGGCAGCTGCCTTTTGTTGCCACGCCCACTTTATCTTACGCTTATATTGCCGCTGTAATGTTGCATGTTATGAAGCCATTACAGAAACCCAAAGTTTTTCCTCTACTTTAGCAGCTCTCTAAATTTTGTGTGTGTGTGTGTGTGTGCGCTGATGAAGAGAAAGAGCCAAAGTTTCAGCTGCTGCATCATTTTAGAATTTTTGTTGTAGTCTTTTTTTGGGCACTAAGTGCATTTGATAAGGGCGGTACAGTAAACAGAAGAACTCATTAAAAAGAATTCAAAACTATAAGCTTATTTGTCATTTGTAACTTTTAGAAATAGCTTAATTTAACTTCGCTTGACCGGTATTGGTTAAATCCACGATGCAAGCCGTTTATTAACAGACGCGAAACATACCACAAACTTAGCCACAAACAAAAAAACAAGTAAGGGAGCTGTAGTCGAGTGCCCCGACTACAAACTACCCTGTTCCCTTGACTTCTTGTTTTTTCATACACATATACACACAATTACACTTATACACACACACACACACTCTAACATATGCATACAGGCAAGCGCAAACGCGGTAACTGACAATGCAAGGCCCCCTCTCTCGCACAAGCAAAATTGATTCGTATATTTCTTCGGTGTTTTTTGTCCGATCTTATTGAACTTTTCAGAATAGATAGATATTGGGCCTTACTTGATATATATAAAGGGGGAGGAATTTTCCAAATTTGAAACAAACTCGATTTGAAGTCTTTTGGTACGAACACGCTGCACATTTGTCGGAACCGGCCGGATCGGATGACTAAAGCATATAGCTGCCATAGGAACGATCGGTTGAAAAACTAGTCTTAAAGAGAAAAACTTTTTTGTTTTTAATGAAAACGCCTCCAAAGTACGTATTTCTTAGTTTACTATCCTTTCCCATGATTTTACTAAGTTTGGTCGAAATCGGATATATTAGCTCCCATAGGAACGATCGGTCGGAAAACTAGTTCTAGTGAGAAAAACTTTTTTGTTTTTAATGAAAACGTCCTTATCATTGGCTTACACTTATTTTATATACTTTTACACAATTCTACAAAGTTTGGTCGAAATCGGATGACTATGGCATATAGCTGCCATAGGAACGATCGGTCGAAAAACTAGTTCGAGTGAGGAAAAGATTTTTGTTTTTAATGAAAACGTCCTTTTTATTGGCAAATTCTTATTTTATATACTATAGCATATAGCTGCAGTATGAATGATCGGTCGAAAAAGATGTTCTAGTGAAAAAAACTTTTTAGTTTTAAATAGGATCGCCTCCAAATTTCGTAATCAACAATGTATTATGCTTTTCCACGATTTCACCAAATTTGATCGAAATCAGACATCTATATAGTATAGATCCCATAGAAAAGTAAGGTCCAAAAAGTAGTCTTAGAAAAACTTTTTTGTTTCGGCAGAGCCGAAGTTAACTTTCCTCTATTTTCCATTTTCGCTTTGAACAATGCTAGCTGAGTGACCAGCTTATTATACGTCAACTATTTTGATATATTCATCCGATTTTTAGAAAGGCGGGCGGACTTACACTGGCCGACCAGGTTTTAGAGTCTTCTTGGTCCGCGTTTTATCAATTTTGATATTTGCTAATCGGTTTCTACAATCCCTAACCACCAAACACCATGCCTTTTCAGCTTAGTGCTTCTTGTATAAGGAAATTTTTTTACCATCATCAGTTTTGTCAGCTGCTGTTGTTTTATGCGCTTGACTAGATTAGTGTCCCCATAGAGCTCATACAGTTCGTGGTTCATCTTCATTTGGGTCCTACGAAGGATTAGTATCTCGAACACGCCGATCGCCGCCTTCTCCGCTGCTGTTAATGTCCATGCCTCTACGCCGTATTGCAGGACTGGGATGTTAAGCGACTATACAAGCTCTAATTTCGTTTTCTGAGTACGTACCAGGTCTAAAGCCAAACTGATAAGGTCCTATCAGATATAGCGTCTATAGTTTTTTATTAAGTGTCAAACAACAAACGAAAATTTTATGTTTCTTTATATTACAAAGGAATAAAATGGCTTGGACTTATCTAAGAATTGCATTTTTTCCAATATTAAACAAATTTTTTCTTGTACCGGCACGTACCGGTATACCAAAGTAGAAAACCGGGTACCGTATCGAAACCGAAAAAAATTAAAGTCCGAAATAGAACCTTTAACCGAAACATTCATTTCGTGACGTACCGGAACCGGTACCGAAACCAAAATTCGTTTCGGTATTAATCCCTGGTTGAAAGTTTGAAGTTGCTAGGAAAATTGGGTCACCTTGGGTCACTTAAATGGCTACATCTCCGAAAGTATTTCGAATTTTTAAAAATTCTTTTCGGGAGAATATTTTTGAATATCTAAGCATAAACAAAAATGAAAATAACAAATGTTCTAGACCACAAGAGGGCCTTAATAGTACTGACACTCGTTCTTCGATCCCATATGGATTTTAACTCAAATCTTAGAGCCAAACGGTATACATTCTATGCTGTTTGGTTTAGAACCTTGACAGTCGTTTTTTTTCTGAGTGTATCCAGAACACCGGAATCGTTACAATTCCACTAGATCCCTAATGGGAACGATCTGAAACAAACTCGACTTGGATCTGGTATATACCTACCTACATGCAAAAATTTGTGGCTCTATCTCATATAGTCTCTGAAATCTACGCGTTCAGACGGACAGACAGACAGACTTGAAGACGAACATGGCTAAATCGACTAGGCTGTTGATGCTGATCAAGAATATATATACGTTGTAGGGTCGGAAATGTTTCCTTCTACCTGTTAAATACTTTTGCACAACTTCAAGATCCCCTTTACCCATTTTGTATGGGAAGAGGGTAAAAAACAACCCTATTACCAATGCTCGAGTTTACAAGCCAGACACACTGCAAGTACACGACTGGCACACGACCATGCCCCGACAAAAAGCAAATTAATTTTAAGTTTGACAGCGTGGCGCCAGTTTCATTAAAATAGATCTCGGGAGCAAGAGCTTGCACATCGCCGCTTTAATTAAATAGAAACAGATTGCCTTGATTTGACGCTCATGAGCTATTCGAAAGTTTTTTATGAATAATTATACATCTGGCAACCAAGGATACTATTGTCAAAGAAAATATTCAAATGTTCTCTGTAAACGTATATAATAATTCATTCACTCGAGCTCAGTGAACATGTTCACATCAAAATTAAATAGTTAAAAAACTAAATTGTACTACAGAAGCTCCCAAATATTGATTGAAACCAGTAGAACGTTTGCAGTTCCTGTAGTTGCTGTACCTGCTGCTGATGTAGAACCAAGGCCATAACCAAATGTTGCATCACATCCACATCTTCGGGATTCAGACTCTCCTCTGATAAGGCACGCAAACATTGTGGATGATTGGTAAGTCGCACAAAGC
Source organism: Lordiphosa collinella (assembly GCA_018904265.1). Classification (NCBI taxonomy): domain Eukaryota; kingdom Metazoa; phylum Arthropoda; class Insecta; order Diptera; family Drosophilidae; genus Lordiphosa; species Lordiphosa collinella. Next base: position 108,938 of record JAEIFV010000825.1, on the reverse strand, counting down.
TTTGAATCAGATCTCACACCTAAATTTTGTGCAATATCAGCATTAGCTGCGGGTCAAACCACCAAGATACCTCATTGTCGAACAGCACAAATCGGATATGATTAATTTGCCGTCACAGCTCAAGCTCGACGGCGGTATTATTATCACCACTAACCACTTGGATACCAGGTGCAGGAATGTCTGCATGAGAACATCTATCTGGAGTGGCCAGTTACCGTAAAATAACTCGTGCGCAGTGGGAGCAAGGGCTTGCCCATCACTGCTTTATAAAATAGAAACAGATTGCTTTGATTTGACGCTCATGAGCTATTCGAAAGTTTTTATGAATACATCTGGCAACCAAGGATACCATTGTCAAAGAAAATATTCAAATGTTCCCAGTAAACATATATAGAAATTCATTCACTCGAGCTCAGTGAACATGTTCACATCAAAATTAAATAATTTAACAACTAAATTGGACAAAATTTGGGCGTCGCGGATGATGGATGAACAGAAACTGCAGCAACCTCCGAAGTAACTATCAATTGGAACCAGTAGCCCGTCTGCAGTTCCTGCTGATGTATATAGCCCAAAAGTTGCATCACATCCACATCTTCGGGATTCAGACTCCTCTGATAAGGCACGCAAACGTTGTGGATGCTTGGTAAGTCGCACCAAGCTTTGAATGAGCTCTCACACCTAAATTTTGTGCAATTTCAGCATTATCTGCGGGTCAAACCACCAAGATAACTCACTGTCGAACAGCACAAATCGGATATGATTAATTTGCCGTCATAGCTCGAACACGGCGGCAGTATTATTATCACCACTAGCCACTGAAACTTGACCAAAACAGCGAAGTCCTGTTTAAACGACTAAATTTGGGCGTCGCGGATGATGGATGAACAGAAACTGCAGGAAGCTCTCAAGTAACTATCGATTGGAACCAGTAGCCCGTCTGCAGTTCCTGTAGTTGCTAAAAGCTGCTGCTGATGTATATAGAACCAAGGCCCAAATGTTGCACCACATCTTCGACAGGCGTCCGCCGGATATCATGAGCTTTGAGCGAAGTTTGCTGGACATGGAAGTGCTTGAACTGATCCTAAGACTTCCTGAAGACTTCCTAAGCAATTTGAGCACCTTCAAGTAAGTTGTCTTTCGCCTTCTGGTAGAGTGCATCACTAAGCATCCCCTGTAGTTGTGAGCCTATCACACATTTGTGATCAGATCTGATAAATGTACGTAATTTTGAGTTCAGCAACTGGTGTCAGCAGTCCGCCATGTGACATCTGAAAGAATCCCTGCAGCTGGGTAAGTGGGATAAGGCGCGAAGCTTGCTCATGTTTCTGGCCCTGCTGGTGAACATCAATGTGGTGACTGCAGCATCCTCGCTGCAATTGCTCGAAATCTTTGTCCAAGTGTGTGGGGAAGAGAAACTAGAGCACGATCAGAATAGCTGAGCTGGCGTCAGGATTGTTTGGCTATATTGCGCTGATGGTCCTACCCCTGGGTGGGTGGGGAGCTCTACGAGAAATTGGATTCCGGCCTGCAGGCCCTGCTCTTGGCTTTGGAAGTCTATTTGAAGAAGCGTAGTCCCGTCCATGGCAAGCTGTATGGTGTCTGGTCTGCAGGCGATGCGGCCCAATTGAGTATTTCTACTTGTTGTGGCAATCGAGATGCTGCAGAGGGACAACACGTCCGCCGGGAAGAATCTGCAGCTTCCACGCCACTATTTGGCCTTTGATGAGCTTCTCAGTGGCGCCCTCCTGAAAATATGTCTACCCCTCTCACCGTGGGTGGTCTTTCGCCTCTTTGACTTTTGCCCGGGCTTATAAATTGGGCCTCCGCCAGATATTATGAGCATTGAGCGATATTTGCTGGACATGCAAGTGCTCCAACTGATCCGTCTTAATCAGCTGAACCACCAGCGCTGCTCCGATGAACTGTTGGCCTTTGCTGAATCCAAATCCAATCTGTCAGTGGACGTTGACATTGTGGAGGTAAGGCTACGCGAAGTGCTTCGCCCACCGTAATCCAAATTGCCGATTATCAATTTTGCTTCGCCAGCGCCAGCCCAACAAAATGAATCCTGCGGTAGCCCAGGCGGAGGCTACGCTCTACAATCAGCTGGATACGATGAGTGTGGCCTGTTTCGATCGATTTGTCAATTGGCTCTCGCATCAAATGAGCAACTTTCGCTACGAATGCAATTGAAAGCAAAGGGAGACTAAACGCCAGTACAGGAACAGAAACCCCTTTGTGGTGTTTCTTAAGGAGTTGCTCCAGTAGCTAGCTCATTGGTCAGCTGTGGCCCTAATCATTCGGCCTATTACTACCGCCAACTCCAGAACATTTCAAATAAGTATATTGACGAACTGATACGAAGAGCCCAATTGGGTCAATGGGGTTCCTGGTATCAGTTCGTCAATATATTTGAAACGGTGTTCTATAGCTGGAGGTAGTAATCGCTAAATGATTAGGGCCACAGCTGAAAAATGTGCTAGCTTCTTGAGCAACTCCTTAAGGAACACCCCAATGGGTTGCAGTTCCTTCAATGGCGTTCGACTCCGATTGCTTTCAATACCATTCGTGGCGAATGTTGCTTATGTGATTCGACAGCCAATTAACAAACCGATCAAATCAGGCCACACTTGTCGTGTCCAGCTGATAGTAGAGCGCAGCCTCCGCCTGGGCAACCGCAAGATTCCCTTTGTTGGGCTGGGGCTGGCGGAGCATAATTGATGTTCGGTAGTTTGGATTGCGGAAGGCGAAGTATTTCGCGCAGCATTACCTTCACAATGTCAACGTCCACTGCCAGATTAGGTTTGGAGGCTGCAAAGGCCAACAGTTCATCGGCGCAGCGCTGGCGGTCCAGCTGATTAAGACGGATCAGTTCCAGCACTTGCATGTACTGCAAATTTCGCTCAATGCTCATAATAGCTGGCGGATGCCCGTTTTATAAGCCCGGGCAGAAGTCAAAGAGGCGAAATACCACCCCCGGTGAGAGGGGTAGACATAATTGCTGGAGGGCGCTACTAAAAAGCTCATCAAAGGCCAAATAGGGGCGTGGAAGCTGCGGATTCTTCCGGCGGACGTGTTGTCCCTCTGCAGCTTCTCGAGTGCCCCAACAAGTCAAAAAATTCAGACGATGTGAGGGCGCCGCCTGGGCGACAGACCATTTTGTGCGGGGCGTTGCGAGTGCGGTCAGCTGTTGCGGAAGGTTGTAGATTCTTCATTTCGAGGGGTCTAAGGGAGAAAGGAAGAGGTGAGGGGTTATAAACTCAAAGGCAAAGGGCGTGGAAGCTGGATCGCGGACGGGTCTTACACTTCGATTGCCAAAAAGTAGAAATACTCAATTGGGCCGCATCGCCTGCAGACCAAACACTCAATTGGACGTGGGGGTTTTCTGAGGGCGCCGAGAGCTTAAAGCCAAGGCGTGGACCGTCTCCGCGGACGGGTGCCTCGCAGCTTCTCGATTGCCACAACAAATCGAAATACTCAATGGGCCGCATCGCCTGACCAGCACCATACAGCTTGCCATGGACGGGACTACGCTTCTTCAAATAGACTTCCAAAACCAAGAGCAGGGCCTGCAGGCCGGATTCCAATTTCTCGTAGAGCTCCCCACCCACCCAGGGGTAGGACCCTCAGCGCAATATAGCCAAACAATCCTGACGCCAGCTCAGCTATTCTGATCGTGCTCTAGTTTCTCTTCCCCACACACTTGGACAAAGATTTCGAGCAATTGCAGCGAGGATGCTGCAGTCACCACATTGATGTTCCGAAACAGAGCAGCTGGCGCCATCCACTTACCCAGCGACGACACTTAAAGCTTCCATGACGGCTACGCTTTAAATGACTTCCAAAACCAAGCGGGGTCTGGGGCCGGATTTCTATCCGCGAGCTCCCACCCACACAGTACTAACGACGCCGCGCTTCTGACGTGTCAGTTTCTTCCAAACTGGACAAAAATTTCAAGTAATTGCAGCACATTGATGTTCACCAGCAGGGCCAGAAAAAATGAGCGAATTTCGCGCCTTATCCCTCCCAGCTGCTGGGATTCTTTCAGATGTCACATGGCGGACTGCAGACACCAGTTGCTGAACTCAAAATGACGTACATTTATCAGATCTGATCACAAATGTGACATAGGCACACAACTACAGTGGATGCTTAGTGAGGCACTCTACCAGAAGGCGCAAGACAACTTTCTTGAAGGTGCTCAAATTGCTTACGAAGTAAACCAAGTTTTCCCGAGTCAACGCCTCCGATCGTCCATTACTTTGTTGTTTCTCTGCTCATTAAATTATGTTCCATGATAAGACGTAACAAGATTATTTTGCCTCACGATTTTCTCCTTCGAATACTTTCGCTCCTCTCTGAAATCACCGCAATGCAGTTGCGGTACACTCGTGCAGATCTCTGATTCGTACATAACTTTGGTGTTTTTTGTCTGATATTATTGGTCGCTGGCTCGAGGTCAAGAAGTTGCAATAGCAATAATTTTTGTATGGATCTTTAATAAATTTATTGATATACTTAAGTCGGATATGCCTTTCCCTACCCTGAGTAGGCAAATGCGAAGAGCGATACTCAAGTAATACTTAAGTATTGGTAGAATGTGTGCTCAAAACACGGAATATTTTGCGTATTCCTCTTTGCGGTCTGAGTAAAATTTGTATGTAACCAGCAAAATCTGCGTGCGACCGCCCACTCAAAGACGAAAGCATCGTGCGGTGTCGCTCAAAGCAGCAACAAGTAAATTTGACACCCGCTCAAAACAAAGACCAAAAGTACCGTCTGGCTCACAGGTTCGTGTAAGTAAATATATATTTGTTTTTTAGGCATGTGAAAAACATTTAATTTCCCCACCTAACATTCGGAAAGTATACTTTAAGGGGCATTTACGTAAACTCAAAAGATACTCTTGGTGGCATTCGTAATTAGCCTGAAAAGCCTCCAAATCCGTTCGGATCGGCGTTAAACTGCCTTTCGTGCTAAATTAGAAGCAACAATTGAAAGCCGATTTTTTTTATATACAAAAGATATTCTGTAAGCACAATAAAAAAAGAATACTAGATAGCCGATGTTTGCTCAGAAATACGCAAATTACATCGGCACACGGTAACCAAATTAATCTAAACAACATTTTTCTAACGAAGAATTAAATGGACTAATAGAATAAATTCGAAGAAAAGATAGCTTGGACCAATTTTGTTAAACCAGTGAAGGTTAAAAGTAGAAATTTAACAAAAAAGTTCAAAAACCAGACGTAACTCATTTACAGCCATCGCATACTCTCTGATACATTGATTAAAGTACACCCCCCACGCTATCGGAGTTAACTAGTTTATATAAAATCAGATGGTCCATTCGCGAGTTTTTTTCAAGTTAAGGGAGCAAATTGAGCACTAAACGGTTTTTGGTCCATATCTTTAGATTTTGGGGGTCCCCGAGGAAAGCCAAGTATGAGGAAGTGCTATATGCGACCTGCTATACGGCGTACGCTAGGTCATTCCCCAGGGTTTTTCCCACTGTAATTAAAACTTTCAGAAAAATATAAGCAAGTTTTTGCAGCTATCATTAACTTAAAAAAAATGTACCAATAAAAGTAGCACTATGCAAAAAAGAATGGTGAACGATTTAAAAGTGGTTGGCGCTTGTACTCTCCACTTTATCACTTAATAGTATTTCTAGAGCGAGAGTGAGCACATGTATTTTTGAATATTTGTATAGTTGTTATAAAATAAAACGAAACGACAATCGACAACGCCATCGCGGCTGATTTCAGAGAGGATCAAAAGGATTCGATGGAGGAAATCGTGAGCCAAAATAAACTTGCACTTCTTATGATGGAACATAATTTAATGAACATAAGAACACCAAAGTAATGGACGATCGGTGGCGTTGACTCGGAAAAACTTGGTTTACTTCTTAAGCAATTTGAGCCCCTTCAAGAAAGTTGTCTTGCGTCTTCTGGTAGAGTGCCTCACTAAGCATCCCCTGTAGTTGTGTGCCCATGTCACATTTGTGATCAGTTATGATAAATGTACGTCATTTTGAGTTCAGCGGCTGGTGTCTGCAGTCCGCCATGTGGCATCTGAAAGAATCCCTGCAGCTGGGTAAGTGGGATAAGCCGCAGCTTGCTCATGTTTCTGGCCCCGCTGGTGAACATCAATGTGGTGACTGCCGCATCCTTGCTGCAATTGCTTGAAATTTTTGTCTAAGTGTGTGGGGAAGAGAAACTAGAGCACGATCAGAATAGCTGAGCTGGCGACAGGATTGTTTGGCTATATTGCGCTGAGGGTCCTACCCCTGGGTGGGTGGGGAGCTCTACGAGAAATTGGAATCCGGCCTGCAGGCCCTGCTCTTGGCTTTGGAAGTCTATTTGAAGAAGCGTAGTCCCGTCCATGGCAAGCTGTATGGTGACTGGTCTGCAGGCGATGCGGCCCAATTGAGTATTTCTAATTGTTGTGGCAATCGAGAAGGTGCAGAGGGACAACACGTCCGCCGGGAAGAATCTGCAACTGCCACGCCCCTATTTGGCCTTTGATGAGCTTCTCAGTGGCGCCTTCCAGCATAATCTGCCGCCCTTCCAGGTGCTCCCGTAAGACCCTTTGGCCAAATATGTCTTCCTTCCCCTCTCACCCTGGATGGTCTTTCGCCTCTTCGACTTCGGGCCGGGCTCCGATGACGGGCATCCGCTCGAACTGATCCAGTCTACTGCGCCGATGAACTGTTGACCTTTGCTGTTCTGTTGCTGTTGTAGAATCAAGGCCATAACCAAATGTTTCATCACATCCACATCTTCGGGATTCAGACTCTCCTCTGATAAGGCACGCAAACGTTGAGGATGCTTGAGTAAGTCGCACCAAGCTTTGAATCAACTCCCACACCAAAATTTTGTGCAATTCCAGCATTAGCTGCGGGTCAAATCACCAAGATACCTCATTGTCGAACAGCACAAGTCGGATATGATTAATTTGCCGTCATAGCTCGAACACGGCGGCAGTATTATCCGAGGTGCAGGAATGTCTGCATAAGAAAATCCATCAGGATTGGCATATATAATTCTTGGCTAGCTTCAAGAATTTCAGCAAAAATCTCGGGGCCGCACATCACATGTGCAACTTTCGCTTCGAGTGCAATAAAAAGCACGACGAGCGTAGCCTGTTTTGATCGATTCGTCAGTTGTCTGTCGAATCACATGTTCAGCATTCTCCACGAATGGAATTGAAAGCAATCGGAGATTAACGCCATTGCAGGAACTGCAATTCATTGTGGTGTTCCCCTCAAAGTTGGTCAAGCTAGCACATTGTTCAACTGTGGCCCTGATCTTTTCAACGATTACTACCTCCAGCTAAAGGAACACCATTTCAATATTTGACGAACTGATACCGAAACCCCATTGGCCCAATGGGGGGCCGGTATCAGTTCGTCAATATGCGAAATGTTCTGCGAGGTTGGCGGTAGTAATTGGCCGAAATGATTAGGGCCACAGCTGACCAATGAGCTAGCTCCTCTTCAAGAAACACCCCAGTAGTTGTCCTGCAATGGCGTTAGTCTGATTGCTCTCAATCATTGGGGCCCATGTAATGCGACAGCAATTGACGAATCGATCAAACGGCCACGCTCGTGGCTTTTAATCGCACGCGAAGCGCAGTGTGGATGTGCCGGCCCCGAGAAGATTGCTGAAATTCTTGAAGCTAGCCGTTGCCAATCTGATGGATTCTATGCAGACTTCTTCACCTTGGATAATACTCGCCGCGTGTTCGAGCTATGACGGCAAATTAATCATACCGACTTGTGTTCGACAATGAGGTATCTTGGTGTGACCCAGCTAATGCTGGAATTGACAAAATTTTGGTGGGTGTTGAATTCATAGTGGGGGGAGCTACTAAGCATCCATAACGTTCGCCTGCTTTATCAGAGGAGGGTCCGAATTCAAAGATGTGGATGTGATGTAACATATGTTTGGCTTTCTACATCAGCAACAGGTTTTTTTAGTAACCCCAGGAACTGCAGACGGTCTGCTGGTTTCAATCAATACTTGGGAGTTGGAAAGAGTTTCGTTTCATCTATCATCCGCGACGCCCAAATTTAGTCCAATTTAGTTTTAAAACTATTTAATTTTGATGTGAACATGTTCACTGAGCTCGAGTGAATGAATTTCCATACATGTTTGCAGGGTACATTTGAATATTTTCTGAGACAATAGAATCCTTGGTTGCCAGATGTATAAAATTATTCATAAGAACTTTCGAATAGCAATCTGTTTCTATTTATGTAAAGCAGCGATGGGCAAGCCCTTGCTCCCACTGCGCACGAGAGTTATTTTACGGTAACTGGCCACTCCAGATAGATGTTCACATGCAGACATTCCTGCACCTGGTATCCAAGTCGTTAACCGAGGACTTCGCTATTTTGGTCAAGTTTCAGTGGCTAGTGGTGATAATACCGCCGTCGAGTTTCAGCTGTGACGGCAAATTAATCATATCTGATTTGTGCTCTTAGGCAATGAGGTATCTTGGTGGTTTCACCCGCAGCTAATGCTGAAATTGCACAAAATTAAGGTGTAAGATCTGATTCAAAGCTTGGTGCGACTTACCAAGTTCCAAAGATGTGGATGTGATGCAACATTTGTTTATGGCCTTGGTTCTACATCAGCAACAGGTACAGCAACCACAGGAACTGCAGGCGGTCTGCTGGTTTCAAACAATACTTGGGGAGTTGGCAAGAGTTTCCATCTATCATCCGCGACGCCCAAATTTTGTCCAATTTAGTTTTTAAATAATTTAATTTTGATGTGAACATGTTCACCGAGCTCGAGTGAATGAATTGCTATATGTTTACAGGGTACATTTGAATATTTTCTTTGACAATAGTATTCTTGGTTGCCAGATGTATAATTATTCACAAAAAACTTTCGAATAGCTCATGAGCTTCAAATCAAAGCAAAGTGTTTCTATTTATGTAAAGCGGCGATGGGCAAGCCCTTGCTCCTACTGCAACTTATCTTTGACCATATCCTCCATGAATGAGAAATCGTTGTAACGTAAATATTTGTGTATATGTTTAAGCATTCTTCATATTTAGTAGGTGCTTGCTTCAAAGCCGCGTATAAGATGCAAAAGTGGTAATTGACCAGAAGAACTATACAAAAGTTTCTAAGAAATTGTAATTAAATAATCCCCCAATTGATTAGTTTATTGCAAAATAAAGAAAGTTACAAACAGCAGAAATTATTTACTTGCACATTTTTTTCACAAGTTAATTCAACGGGCAGTTTGATTTCACTTATGCCACCTTTCCCAAAAAAGCCCACGATGCAACCTGCCCTTGTCATCTGCTTAAAACTCAATCACTTCAATCTGTTTGCCTTATAAATTCTATTTATGCTTAAATTAAATAAAAATCAAGAAATCATAAACAGGAAGTCCTGTGAAAACGGTTGTTGCTCCGTTTTGACTTGCCAGTAATGGATTTTTTAAAAACCAATTTCCGCTCTTTCACACAGAAAAAAAAAACATACCCAGAAACATTGAAAACTAATAACCCGTTTCTCTTGCTACAGGGGGAAAAGCTACTCAAGCATCTGCCAAGGAAATTGTTTCAATTTCAAAGAATGTTCACTTAACAGCAACAGCGAGAGCAAGACAGAGCGATTTAAATTCACTTTCACAATATGTTTATATAGAAACAAATTAAATTTTCGTTGCATCGAAAAGTTATTTTTTTTTTCGAAACAATTTAATTTTGCAAAACAAAGCAAAAGCCAAAATAGATGAGAAAAAAATAAGCTGTACTTAAAAAATTTACGAGGCTCTGGCGCGTCTCGCGACGAGATTTTTGTGGCCATAAAAGTAGGAGACGGGGTAGGAGACGGAAGGCGGAAAGCTGAATGCCAAGCCATTGACTGACTAGCTAAAAGTTGCTACGTGTGCGCGTGTAAGTGTTTCTGCGGCGAATTGAAAAAGTTTAGACGCCCCAAAACTTTATGAGCGCTTCCCTACACACAACCCACCCGCCACCCGCAAATTGCGGCGGGCCTTTTTATGGCCATTTTAATGGCAGAACAGCGGCCAGAAAACTTGGCCGGCGGTCAAAGTAAGTTGAACGAAAATACCGCCACAGCAAGGTGAGTTACGGAAGATCCAGGGATGAAAAAATTTTTTTTTTTTCAGTTTCATTTAAAAACTTTAAAAAATAACGTTTTTAAAAAAAGGTAATTTTTCAAAATATTATTATGAATGGTTCAAATTTTATGATTTGTTTGATATTGAGAAGAAAAACCAAAAAAAAACGAACAAACTCAGACAGAATATGTACTGAGCTGTAAAATTCAATGACCGCCTACTGCGCCACGCGTTGAACTGTAATTGGATTGAGCATTGCTTTAGCTCTTGCATCTACCGGACTTGCTGCAGCAGTGCATTCTGGAAAGACCTTAAGCTGTCCTTTGATTTCGGATTGAGCTGAAATCGAAGCATGCCGAAACAGTACACCTTCTATCACCTCCTTTAAAAAAATATTCAGCCTTGTTTTCAATTTCACTTTAGCAAAAGTTTTGTAATTAAGAGTCCAAGCTCAGACCAAAAACTGGTTTTATAACACAACATTTTTGTGAAAGTGAAATAAAGTTGAAAAGAAGCAAGCATTAAAAATTTCACAGCGATAAATAGCATCCCTGAAACGCTCGTTGAATCAATTGTCAGATGGATAAAAAACAGGTGAATTGATAAATTCACTCTGGACCCAATGCCAGGAGGTTCTCTTTTGCATCCATGTGGAGTGTGACAACCCAGAAAAAGCAGGATACGACCTGGAATCGTACTTCGAACTCAAGGAACATGTGCAGAGGTTGGCTCCTGCAAAAGAAAGTCATAATCGATCGACCGACATGCAGAAGCAATATATTACTACGATCGAATCTCTCGCTTCCCTGAAAGGATTGGAAATCGACGTATTCACTTAGGAACCTAAATATGCTCATTGCAATCATAAGAAACAAGTTGGAGAACAATAACAAAATTAGTCCCTGTCCATTTTTTAGCAAACTTTAAATAATATATCAGCGCAATGTAATTTTAGGTTAAAAATTTGGCGAATACGTGTTTTAATAATGTTTAATAATTTTTAAAATTTTTGCATCGAAAAATATTCATATTTTCTCATATTCATAATATTCAAATATTCATGTCGAAGCTAATGAACAAAATTTCAAAGTCCTTGAAAGGGCCTTTGAAGGGAGAAGAATGTCAACTCCTCAAGTTCTCTTGACTTCAACCGATTTGCAGTTCAAGTTTAAACTTATTCAGTTCCTAGTGAAACTTGCAGTTGCATTGACCATAAGCAAGTCACAAGGGCAGTCGCTGGGAGTGTGCGGCAAAAATCAGGAAATGTCATGCCATATGTGGCATGTTCTCGAGTTGGGAATACATCTGCACTCTTCATTTACGCTTCGAAGCCTTAAATGAATACAAATATTATTCTTTTCTTGCGTCATCTTAAAGCGATAGCAATTGATCACAAAACCAAATATCGGGTGGAAGTCGTGAATGGTCGAAATCAGTTCAATCGATGAAGATTGAAGATTTGATAGATTCCGAATGTTTACAGGTGAATATCTAGTTTTAAGTTCTGCGAAAGTGTTCTGCGTAGAGATGGGCGCATGGCGAATATTTTCAACATGAAACGATTCGAGCACCCGAATGGCATATTTAACACGCGTCACCGCATAAAATTTTTAAGATGGGCGCGAGACGACACGCACGATTTTTAAAAAAATACAAGAAGCCTAAGCTAACTTGAGGCTGTGCCGAATATTTAACACGCTTGCCATTGCTCGTTTTGATATAACGATTTCGACCAAATTTTGTAAAATCTGTTTAAAAGCATATATCATTATTAATGTGCAGATTAATGAACTGTAGCAATCAAAATAAATTAACAAAAAAAACATTTTTGCTTACTTTGATCCATTTTCAGAGCGATCGTTCGTATGGGAACTATCACCCGATTTTGACATAACTTTGTGAAATTGTGTGGAAGCATATAAATCAATCAAATACCTTAAATTAAGTTGGTACCACTAAAAATAAAAAAGTTTTCTCACAAAGACCATTTTTGTATGGGAGCTATACCAAATAGTTGTCCGTTTTTTACCAATTTTAGTAAAATTATGAAAAAGCATAGAAAACCAATAAATCCAAAGTTATGAGACGTTTACATTGAAATTAAAAAGTTTTTCTAACTAAAACTTTTTCTAAAATCTTTTGTAAAAAACTCGATCCGGTCAGTAAAAAAGATGACTCTGTGCAAAATTTCAGCACGATAGCTTTAAACTGAGAGACTAGTTTGCGTAGAAACAGACGGAAAGACGGACAGACAGACGGACAGGCCCCCAAACCCCCCCCCCCCGCCCCCCTTAAAAAAATATATATAGTTTATGGCGTCGGAAGTGTATTTTTCAATGGCATAAGCTAGCTTGGCATAAATTATAATACCCCTTGCAAGGGTATAAATATCAAAGGATGGTCTCTAGTGATTAGTTTGAACTATTTATGTTTGTTTTCAAACTTTAAATCTCATTCGGAAAGTGACTAATATTAAGTAAAAACTTTGACATTTTCGATTCTAAGAAAGTTGGGAAATATTAAAAACATATTTCCAAAGGGTGGTGAGTCCTCGACAATTCGTGCATCAATTCGTGTTTTGCAGTGATTTCAGAGCTCTTGTTTTTAAGTTCGGATGCTGATTTTTTGTTTGTTTTACGTTTTTTTTTTGTTTTTTTGGGCTTTGTCGCTAAAGTCTAACACGCACATGCATGCTCAACGTCTGATCTTACAACACAAAAGCGTCGTGTTAAGTTTTGACACGAAGAGAAACACGACACGCTCCCAACTCTAGTTCTGAGTATGAGGAACTGAGTATCGAGAGCTGCGAACCTAATATTCATCATTAATTTATGCGAATACGGAGTATTGAGTAGTATTTAGTTCAAAATAACGATTTCTGAGTATCGAATACTGAGTATGAAGTTCTGAATATCTATGATTCATATACTTATAATTGAGTATCGGATACTGAGTATCAAGTACTGATGATCGAGTAATTAAGATTGTTTAATAATGCAAATCAAAAAATTTGTTGAAAATTGTCGAATACTGAGTTCTAAGTATCGGGTACTGAGAATCACATATTCATATATTTGATTACTGAGTATAAAGGACTGAGTAGCGAGTACTGTGTATCGTGTAATGAGTGTGGATTTCTTGGTATCGAGTACTGAGTATCGAATATACATATATTCATCATCCCTATATTTGAATTCTGAGAATCGAGTACTGAGTTCTGAGTATATACCTATAGTTCTGAGTACCGTACTCTGAGTATCGAGTTCTGAGTATCGAGTACTGATTAGTGAGTATCGAAAACTTAGTATTTATTTAAACTTAACCACAAAATTGTGCAAAACAGTATCGAGCTCTGAGTATAATACTAAATATTTATAGATTCATCATTTATTGACATAATACTGAGTATCCAGTAATGTGTATTTCGTACTGATTTCTGAAATTTGATTCCTTTAAAACGGAGTATTGTATCAAAATGTATTTATAGGTAATCAAAATTAATGAATTAAATAAATTCCTTAAAATTTAGGTAATAAATTTCATCTTATCCATCCCTGTCCCCACACTGTCCAGCAGCCAAGGCGCGCTCAAGCCGCGAACGTATGTGCAACTCTTAAATTAAACTTTGAGGCCAGCGGCCAAATGGGCCAAACAGAAGCTGCCAGCTGCGGCGAAAGTGGTAGCACAAAAATTGCATAGCAAAAAAATAAGCGCATTTTGGCCAGAGGCTAACAAAGAGAAGGAGAGAGAGGGGAGCAAGCAAGCCAAAAGGCCGCAACAGGCAACACAGCGAAATGAGAAAGCAAACCAAAAGCCAGTGAGCCTTAAAAAAGCACAAGAAAAGGCTACACACAAACAAAAAAAACAAAGCCACAGGGGAGCATGACGAGTGGTAGGAGTGGAAGGATCAGCGACAGCAAACTTCAATTTGGTTTTTGCGCCATTGCGATTCAAATCGCTGCCATCGATGCCATCAATTGCGCGACAGTGGAGTCCCACCCACAACCCCAAAATAGCAAAAAAAAACAAAAAAATGTCATCCCAAGAGCATTTCAGCTCATGCTTCGACGCCTTTGCAATCGCGTTTGGCATTTTGGGCATTAATGGTGCGAGCTGGGTGCGAGCTGGGGAGGTGGGGGCAAAAGACAAAAGCCGAATGGCAACAAAGAAACCGCATCAGAGTTGCATTATAGTCGCCTCTCTAGCGAATTTTTTTTTGCTGAAAAATATTCATTAGCCATCGGAACTTTCCGCTCCTGTCAGCTTATAGTTTTATTTTTTCTAACCGAGTATTTCCCTGGCCATAAATTTCTACTTCCACATAACTCTCAGTCTGTCTGTGTGCTGTGAGCTATTTTGGAACAATTTTAATTAAAATCCTAGACAATTACACTTGGAGCCAGCAGCAGAGTTGAAGTGCGTCGTTGTCCCCGTCTGCCGTGTGCTCAAGCATCGCCAAACGATTCCCCGCATGCCACAAATAGAAATTCAAGACAGACGGACACGATGCGGTGGGAAATGGGAAGCGAAACGTAAAACCGGAAGACAGTCGAAGGAAACGCAAGCCACAGACAAAGGAGACCACTAACCAGATGGTGAAGGCTTTGCCAAAGGTTTCGATAAAGATTGGAAAATGCTGTCAATAACTGGGAAGAGTCATTTGAACTTAATCTCAAGGGAATATTATTTAAATTTTAACAAATTTTATCAAGTTTAAGATATAACAAGGTGCGACAAAATTCCACTACTGGTAAGATAAAACTGATTTGACTGGAATGGAAAACAAAATAAACAAGAAAGGGAGCAAAATCGACCCCGCCCCCAAAAAAAACAATAACCCCTGATTTAATAAATTTTGGCAGCTGATAAGTAAGGTAAGTTAGTTCGTGTATACCTTCGGTGTTTTTTGGGGGGAAAAAAAATTGTGGCTCTATCTCATTGAGTCTCTGAGTTCGATAATTTTTTTTTTTACATAATTTGACCTAAACTGATTTCTCTTTTGCTTTTCTGTTGTTTTTGCTCAGACAGAATATATTTTTTTTATTTTAAAATTATTCCAATTCTGTTTCCATATAAGATTTAGATAAAAATAAAGTGCCTTAAAAATTGTGTATTTGTACATTTATAAATAAATACCAAAACGAAAAAGAATAGATGTTGTTAAACTAATACACTTAATATTTGGAAAGAAATTTTAAAAAAAAAAATTTTTGGAAAAGGGGATTTGAATTTGGGTACTTGCTTGAAAGGCAAATTCTCTGGGTACTTATAAATAAAACAAACCGCAGCAACCCTTGTAACCTTGTTTATGTAAATGTTGTAAGGACCACATATGTTAGTAATAATAACACCTAAGCAGCATATGTATATCTGTCCACTGAAGACGTTGATGAGCAAAATCAGAACTGATGCCACCAACGCTGCTCCAGCAAACCCACACACAACTCGTAGAAGTTTCGTACTGACCCCGGCGGCAGAGGGCCTAATAGCACTGAAAAAACGCCTTAGGAGGGAGTACACGAGAACCCATGACCCTGCGATCGTCAGAGTATACAGGAGGATTGCAAATTGCCACCCCTAATGAGGACTCCAAGTTCGCTCTCTGGAGGCTCACTAGGAGGTATAAGAAGCAGGTGTAGCCGATATTTCTGGCCAGGAATCCTGTTGAAACATGGGCTTAACACCCACAGGACCGAGCAGAAGCCTTTGCCTGCAACCTCGAGGAAAGGTTCCAGCCTTTTAGTACTGCTTCGACCAATAGGCTGCAATTGGTTCAAGACACACTGGACGTCCCTCTACAAATGGAGCTGCCAGTCAATCCTATCACATATGAAGAGTTGAAAAGTGAAATGGTCTCGCTCAAAAGCAACAACGCACCTGGAGAAGACGAAGTGGACAACAAAACAATAAAGCTTCTCCCTCACAAGGCGGTATTTTTTCTGTTGCTCATATTCAATGCAGCCCAACGCCTCAGCTACTTTCCCAGTGCATGGAAAAAAGCCACTATTGTGATGCTCCACAAACCTGAAGCCCCAGATGAACTGGACTCGTACAGACCTATAAGCCTCCTCCCAGCATTTGGCAAGCTGCTAGAAAGAAGCTTATTGAGAAGGATTCTGGAGACCTCAGCAATCAAAAGGAGGATCCCTAAGATCCAGTTCAGCTTTCGAATGGGACACGGAACCCCAGAACAGCTACACAGAGTGGTCAATTAAGTCCTGGAAGAATTCCACGCCAAGGAGTACGTTGTGGCAGCGTACTTGGATATCCAACAGGCATTTGACCGCG
The DNA here is from genome assembly GCA_018904265.1 of Lordiphosa collinella. Classification (NCBI taxonomy): domain Eukaryota; kingdom Metazoa; phylum Arthropoda; class Insecta; order Diptera; family Drosophilidae; genus Lordiphosa; species Lordiphosa collinella. Next base: position 92,532 of record JAEIFV010000825.1, on the reverse strand, counting down.
TCTGGCATGATGGCTTAGTAGCCAAACTCAAGGGAACGCTTAATCCTCAGTTCTTCTTAATAGTCAAATCATTCCTAACTGACAGGACATTTAGAGTTGTCCAGGATGGCCTTGCATCCTAGAAGAAAAGGGTTCGAACAGGAGTACCTCAAGGTAGGGTTCTGAAGCTTACCCTGTACAGCCTGTTCACAGCAGATATGCCTACTGCTCTGGACATACCCATAGAAGAACCGCAGGACCTCCTCATAGCAACGTTTGCCGATGACACGGCAATCATGGTACGTGACAGATGCGTCTATTCGGCAACAGACGCGTTGCAAGAATACCTCAAGAGGTTTAAGAACTGGGCCTGTCGCTGGAATATCTATCAACCCTAAGAAGTGTGTTAGTGTCACGCACAAACTCAGAAGAGACAGTTGACCCGGAGTCTTTCTACATGGGGAGGTGCTTCCTCACAAAACGGCCCACAAGTATCTTGGAGTGACCCTGGACAAGAGGCTAACCTTCAAGCAGCATGCCGCCGAAGTAGCAGACAAGCTTCACAGCAAGGCGAAGAGAATGAGTTGACTACTCAACGCCAATAATAAACTCTCCCTTAGGAACAAGGTCCTTATTTACAAGGTCATCGTGGCACCAATATGGAGGTATGGCGTCCAGGTGTATGACATCGCCGCGAAGACCCACCTGAACAAAATCAGGGTCTTTCAGGCCAAAATCCTCAGACGAATCACTGGAGCAGAGTGGTTTATTTGCACTCGAGACATCGTGAAAGAATGTGGCGTCCTAATGGTTGGCGACACCATCAACAGCCAGGCTGCGCGGTTCCTAGACAAGGTGGCCTCTCATTCCAACAACCTTGCCAGACGTCTCCTCAAAAGGCGGAGGATAAACGGGTTCAGGGCAAGGAGTAGGCTCCTAAGGGTCCACCCAACTCACCTTGCCAATAGAAGGATCTTGCGTAGATGCTCCCATAATCTTTTCACTTATTAAACATTTTAAGACTGAAAACAAAACTTACACTGTTCAGAGACTTACCGGCTAGACAAACCTAAAACACTTACCTGCTAAATTGTATCACCCAAGTTTTTCGCAATAAGTCTTAAGTTAAAATCTCTACTATAAGACAAGCACAATATTTTAAACACTTTAAAAAGTAACAGTAAGCTGTAAAAAAATTTGTTTTAAGGTGCTAATTTCACAAATAAATATGTCTTAAACATAAAGCATGTGTATATGTAAATGTTGCGCGCGTCATTCAAAATGTTTCAATCATAAAAATGTATAAAAACAGAACAACAATCAAAATAAACATTCATTCAGTCACTTCTTGCTCCCCCGTTGAGCGAGTAACATCCGCTAACAATTGTTTTTGTGTTTTAATCAATACAATATATATAATTATTTTAGTCTACAGCAGTCGGTCAGATTGAACAGTTGTTGAACCATATTTATTATTCATTTAACAATTATTTATTATTTCCATAATTTGCAAAATTTCATCAGTGGGTTTTCTTGTCTTGTAATATATATTGTTTGTTTTTTTCTATCCGAACTGTGGACAATTCTAGAGCTTATTTTAAAAGGTTGTCCACTTGCGTCTGTATGCTGTTTTGTTTATACTTGCATGAAATTGCAAGAGATTCGGTTATCTCTGTTCCAGGTACTCGTTGAACAATCTGACAAGTCTGATAATGTTATCCTCCGTCAAAGACGCAATAGATAAGGAGTCGTCATCACTTTCACCATTTGGTGTAGTCTTTTTTTTTTGCCCGCCCATATTCAGCTGAAGAACTCGTTTGCAAACTTTGATAAATCTATAATCCGTATAAGTCATTTTCTCTTTATTAAGGGCCTCGATGGATTCTGCGTTCCGAAACATCTGAACTGCGTTTTTTATTTTTCTATTTGCTTTAAAATAACATGCCCTCCAATTGTATGATGGAAGCTTTGACTCTTAATTCATAGGCTCACAGGTCTCTTGGAATGTAGCACGGTGTAAACTTATACCTGATAATCTCCTTTTTTTAAATTTTCCATACAACAAAGGTCCATTCCATAGCACTCATGTAACTAGTTACTTACCTAATGAACTTTAAGCTTACTCTGACCTATTTTTCCCCCACAAAACATAAAATTGGTTTAATATTTTTCAAGTTGTCTCTGCCTCTCTCTTTGCTCTCTCCTCAATGAAAATATATCATAGCAAAAAGACAGATATCAAAAACTTGGCTAGACCGCTTTCTTTTTATGTATTTTTTTTTTTCTTTCACTGTGAAAACACATGTGCTTTTGGCATGAAAACCCGCATATTTTGCAGGGAAACTCATTTTGATAGACAGCCCAAAGACGACACAAATCCAGGCAAGTTAAAAGTTAAACAAAAAGTGCGCCGCCATCTGCCAAATGTCTGGCATGTCTGAAGAGAGAGAGAGAGACCTGAGACTAAGATGACAGCCAGGTGAAAGGTGACAAACTGCAGCAAAATGCTGTCATTTGTTGTGTCATTATTTGCCATAATATCCGCGATGTTGTCGCATTTTTGTTTAAGCACAAAAATCATATTTTATATGCCACCAGGCGAAAGAACGAGCGAGCGAGGACATTAACACAATTTCGTTCACCTGCTGCGCTTTGCTTGGCTGGTTTGGCTGGCTGGCGCCGGGCTGCCACTTTTACATTTTAACATAATCATAAATTTTTATGCGGCGCGCCGTCTGGCAGGAATGTGCTGGCTCCCCCCTCCCTTCCTCTGCCTAGTTTCGATAGTTTTCTGCTTCTCCCTTTTACTTGTTGCTGGGCTTTCAACAAATTGTTTTCCTACGGGTAATCGTAATCGTATTTTGCCTCCTCAAGTGTTTCCCTTGAGCTGTTTCCGTTTCTAATACATTTCTGGTCGGGCAGGTACAAAGTGGCGTATACGTAATGTCTTGATTTTCTTGCCCCTCGAATTGCGTGTGGCATTTGACCAAATAAAAATAATTGCGCGCAAAACTCTTTAGCATCAAATGCCAGAAATCCAATTGGCATTGCAGCAGCACATCAAATCCATCTTATTCAAAGGAAATGAGAAAACAAATTTAAATATCTTAAATTAAATTGAAATTGACAGCCAAACAGTTGGAGAAAGAGACGGAGAAAGGAGCCAAAGTAGGAACTTGATGTGTTTTTGCTTTCAAGTAATGTCAGTTTGGCATATCAGACCTAAATAAAGGACATTTCATTGGCGCGGCTTTAGTACAAATTTGACAAAAGAGGAGATATTCGATGAGTGGGTATAATATTCTCTTCGCTGTAACTGCATTGTTGGGTATTTGTTGGGCAGTCTATAGTTATTGAGACATACTTTTCTAAATGGTTTTTAAATATGTTCGTCGTGTGAGCTAGGAAATTGGACAGAGAACTAGTAAATGATACCAATAACGAATTTGATTCAACTAAAATCTTAGTTGTCCGCGAACCGAACCATCGACTACGGGTTCACTACTGGTTCGATGTTTTGCCAATTTTTGGACAAATTAATGCGCAAAATTTCGTAGTCCAGACAGTTTCAAGACCAGGAACTTTTTAAAGAAAACATATCAAATAGATTGGTAAATTAAACGCGTCCTTCTGTACGAAACACGCCTGAATAACTACGATTCAATGGCTTCTCTGTCTTACCAATTCGCACGACTGAGTTCCGTGCTGGGTTGCTATCAAAAACGAAGACATCACACTAGATACTTAAATGTAGAATTATAGGAAACTGAATAAGAAAAACCCAAACGATGAAAAATCAAAATGTTCCACTTAATCTGAGTGAAAGAACAAGATTTTGATTGTTTTTGTTTCTCCATCCTCCCTTCCTATAAAAACTTAAGCAAATTCTTGAACACTACCCTTTTAATACCAACGCCTTGCCTCAGGAGACCTACATAAAAGCAAACTAAACCATTTCAAAATCATTATCGCCTTCTGACTTATCACTATAGTCCGGAATTTATTCTTTATATTTCTTTTTGGTTTCTCTTGTATATTTCTTAGGTGAACCTATTGGTATCACGGTGTATTATACTCAATTTACACTGCGGTCGTACGACTTTTTCTGGGGCTGCGACCTTTCAGGTGTTTACATTGAGCGAACGGTCACATAGTCGGTAACATCAAATCAGTCGATTGATGTTTACTTTACATTAAATTGGAATTTATGTCTTATGAGCTGTCTCAATTGAAGCGTGCGATTGATAAAACGCATAAGTTTCGAACCACCTCAAGATGCATAAGTGGCACGCAAGTTCCCGTAATGCTCATTAGCGATTCGGCATTTAGGTTCTTGCAAACTTTAATGAAGTCATATCCATTTACCACAGAGGCGCCGGAGGAGCAAAAGGTATTTTCGGCGCAATGAATCTATTTTTTCTTCACTTCCATTCCGTAAAATCAGCTCATAGTTTTTGAGGCGTAAAATCAAGCTCATAGTTTTTGAGCTTCTATTTTCTTCCACTACAAAACATGCAAAATTTATAATAATAAAATGCATCTCCATTTTTATACTCTGTACCACAGGTATACAGAGTATATTAAGTTTGTGCAAAACTGTACGTGTGAGCAAACAGATCTCAGAGATGGTAAGAGATAGAGGTTTGACATGTAAGGAACATATCTTTCTGATACTTTCAGGCAGATCAAGTTTATTTTAAATTTTGGCCACACCACCTCCCGCCCCAAAATATTGAAAACACGTTATATCTTCCACAGTTTTATAGATAGAAGGTTCGTACCTTCTGGACATATTTAGGAATCGCGATTTTTTATCGATCCGCCGAAAGAATTTTAAAGATCGGATGAACGATAGTTGAGTTATAAGCAGGGATTAATACCGGTACCGGAACCGGAACCTTTTAACCGAAATAAACCGTTTCAAATCACGTACCGGATCCGACACCGGAACCTAAAATCTTTCGGTATTAATCCCTGGTTATAAGGAATCCAAACCATTATGGGCAGCCCCGGTGATGGGCAGCACTTCACAGGTACGGAGCAAGCTATAGTCGGGCTTGACCGACTATCTTTCTTGTTTGTACTTACTTTTTACCTGTCATTCCCACTTGCCGCAGGTGTCCACTCCAATAGTTATCGATCAAAATTGCCCAAGTCTGCCACACTTTTGGGGAAAACACAATCCGGAAGCACTGATTTTTTCCGGTGTACGACCTTCACAAATTCAAAGACAACTGCCATTTTTATGCCCTGTTTCCATTAAAAATGGGACAGGGGATCATGAAGTTGTGCAAAAGTATGTAACAGGTTAAAGGAAACATTTTCGACCCTATAGAGTATATTTTTTCTTGATCAGCATTAACAGGCAAATCACAAACTTTTGCATGTGGGTAGGTGTATACCAGATCCAAATCGAGTTTGTTTCCGATTTGAAAATTCCCCCAGGGATATTGAAAAGGACCTTGGAGTTCCCATGGTTGGAGATGTTATCAACAAGCAGGCCGCCATTTACCTTGACAAGCTATCTCATCACCCCAACAAACTTGCTAAAAACTTGTTAAGAAGACGGAGAATCCAAGGTGTACGTCAAAGGAGAAGGTTAAAGAGAGTCTTACCGAAGGACCTGAACTGACGGCGACTCTAGCAGGACACCTTTTACACCAAATTCTCACACTTTCGCACTAAATACCTACATTAAAACACTAATACATTATCGGTAAGCCCAAATGGACACTGCCAAGTACTGTTAAAACCCAATATCACACTAGCATAAGCGGACAAAAAAGGGTAGCAGAAGGCTAGTTATTAAAGGATACTTTACCAAATACAATTGCTCTTCTGATGCGTTGTCGAAAATGGATACGGTTTCATGAGCTTCCTTGTACAGCGAAAGGCTGAGTCTTCCATTATTAGGACAACAACTTTCATACCGCATATTTTCTTTTTCATCGACCAATTTCGAGGAATCGATCATTCTACTTAATTTCGATTGTCGTTATATAACTGAATCGGTTCATCGACCAGGATCTTGGTCGAGTTACAAGTAATCAGCAGAGTTTATATAATCATGAGATAACCATGCCGATAATCAACCAGGGCATGTAGTACCTTTGGGCACAACAGCCTTTGTAGTTATGGTTGGAAGCCTTAGTTGCTAGTGGTTTGTGACATCCATCTGAATCAAAATATTTAAAATTTATTATTATTGTATTGAAATTTAAATGATTCATGGTTTGCTTACCAATTGCACCAAGACACTGTGGCAATGCAACGTTCTCGAAACCCTGAATGCACTCATCAATTTTTTGATTGTTAAGGTAGTTGGTAGTTCCCGGCAAAACTCAATTAGTATTGCACATACATTGCTGGGTGAAACGACAAACTTACTGCCTGTTGTTCTGTATTCTGAGAAAGGTATAATAATATAAAGAAAATCAGGGCTACTCTCGGACCCTGAGTTCATAGCAAAAAGAATGCTGAAAGGTACAAATTTTGCACAGGCAATTGAACAGGCATAAGCCCGCCTACTTTGATGCAAAAATAAATTAATAAATTTGATTTCGTGTGGAAATAAAATGAAATTATTTTAATAATTTAATTGTAAGTGATATTTGTGTCTCTCTCTTTCTCTCTCTGTGTAAAAACTAATTAAACTGCAAGTGAACCAAATATAAATTGAAATTATAAATCGGTTTATGTTTGATAACCAAATTAAATAATTATGCATGTAAATGCATATTCATAAATATTTTGTAATTGTACATTTTAGAGACACCTAAAAGTATTTGGCAGTGTCTCTCGCTCGTTTTTGGCTTTGGCTTTCTGCGGTAGAAACTTTTCATAACCAAATGCATTTAATTCACAAAATTCTATAAATTGTGCAGCGTTTATAAATTGTGTTAAAAGTTGTGCACATTGCCTGGAAACAGTTTTTGGGCATGCCCATCACGTCGTCGGAGCTGCTGAGGGGGGGATGTCGTTGTGAAAAATGATTCTGAAAATGATTTTCTTATAAAATTTAAACAATTTATAAACAGAATTTACCACTTTAGTAGCAGATGAAATTAAAGTTTAATAATTTTGGCGAAATCGCTTACCAGAACACTATCTTTCCCCACGGCTTATCTCTCGCACACATTAAGTACATACACTTTACCTACTTGGCATGCTGAAAACGTTTAGCAATTATTTCATTTTCAAAGAAGAGTTTTTAATGTCTCCTCCTGCTACTCCTGCGTCTCCCTCGAGCGCTTATTGTACGGGAAAAGTTTTGTGAACGAAATGATTTCGAGTGCATTAAATTGCTTGCCTTGCTACAAATGCCGCTAATTAAAATGGCGAACGCAAATCCAAAGTTTTTGTGCCGCAAGTCGAGTTATGAGTTTCAAGTTCAAACTTCATCATGTCTGGCTGACACCTGCAGAATGCAAAAAGGTAAAAGAGACAGCAGCAACTGCATTTGCCAGTTCTTCTTGTACAATTTGTTAAAATAATTATACATTTTAGCCAAATTCAAAGCGGCAACATTGAAACTTTTAGTTGCAAAACTTGAAATGAATTAAGTAAGCAGCAACAAAAGCTGATGAGGACGCGCCGGCAAGTGGTTAGATTAGTCAGATACAACAGTGGCGCGAAAGTGCTGGATAAATTAAGAGATTAGTATTTAAATTCTCTGCCCCAGCTCAAGGTTTTCCCCACACCACAGTGCAAAATGTTTACTAATTTCCGGCTTCATTACGCTTAAAACCATTAGGAAAACTTTTGAAATGAAACCAGCAGCCAGAGCTTGCCTCCCCCATCGACGCAGAGCAAAGAGCAGCTTCATTTCATTAGAGTAAAAGTTCGCACTGTGGTTCGAGTTCGAAAAAACAACGCTTCAAAAATCAGGTTTTGATAGATTTTATGTTGGAAATTATTAGAAATATTAAAATCAGAAAATTAAAAGGTTTGAATATTACTTCAAAATACTTATTTAGGGACAAATTCTCCAAATCAAAAGAATTTTTAAAGTTAGAATTAGAATTCACAAAAAAACCCAGTTGTGGAAAGTGTGAGATGAGGATTCAATTTGGCTTGGTACAAATGAGATAATTATTTATTTATTTTGTTTTATTTAAATTGCAACAACGTCTACAACCCACAGTTACAATATAATACAACAAAAAAGGGATAAAAGGGAAAACATAAAAATTAAATTGAACGCTTTCTGATCCTTTGGGGGTAATTAACTAGCCACAATGGCCAGCAACGCCGCTGCTCGCAGCGTTGCTGATCAGAAAAAAGTTCTAAAAATAGGCGAAAGTTAACTTCGGCTCGGCCGAAGTTTTGTATACCCTTGCAGCTTCCATTGAAAACAAAAAAGTTTTTTAAACTAAGACTACTTTTTGGACCTTACTTTTCTATAGGATCTATACTATATAGATGTCTGATTTCGACCAAACTTGGTGAAATCATGAAAAAGCATAATACACTGTTAATTACGAAATTTGCAGGCGATCCCATTTAAAACAAAAAAGTTTTTCTCACTAGAACTTCTTTTTCGACCGATCATTCATACTGCAGCTATATGCTACAGTCATCCGATTTTGATAAAACTTTGAAGAAATGTGTTAAATTATATAAAATAAGAATTTGCCAATAAAAAGGACGTTTTCATTAAAAACAAAAAAGTTTTCTTCACTCGAACTATTTTTTCGACCGATCGTTCCTATGGGAGCTATATGCTATAGTCATCCGATTTCGACCAAACTTTGTAGAATTGTGTAGAAGTATATAAAATAAGTGTATGCCAATGATAAGGACGTTTTCATTAAAAACAAAAAAGGGTTTTCTCACTAGAACTAGTTTTTCGACCGATCGTTCCTATGGCAGCTATATGCTATAGTCATCCGATTTCGACCAAACTTTGTGAAATCATGGGAAAAGAATTAACTAATGAAATACGTTCTTTGAAGGCGTTTTCCATTAAAAACAAACGAGTTTTTCTCACTAAGACTGACGGGTGACGCGGAAGTTTAAAGCTCGTCATGCTGATCAAGAATTTATACTAAGTGTCGGAGATGCGTATAAAAACGTCGGCCGAGACGAAGCTAACATTCCCTATTTTTATACCCTTGCCCTTTCCCCTATTTTTAGAGCTTGTGCGTGACTTAGTCAAAGATATTCTGGATTCCATATCTGAAGTTCTAGTTGTTGTTCGTTACAAATTCTTTTACAAGTTCATCTGCCTCTTCCACTTGAGATCTGCCAATTTAACTACTTAATCTTTTATTAAGCTATTATTAAAGAAGCATAAAAAAATTGTTTTCACACTTTCTATACCCTTGCAGAGGGTATTATAAAATTGTCCGGATGATTGTAATGCATAGAAGGGAGCAACTCCGACCACAAAAAGTATAAGTTCTTGATCAGCATGACGCGCTGAGTTGATTTAGCCTTGTCCGTCCGTCTGTCCGTCTGTTTTTATGCTATCTCCTCCGTCAGTCTTAAAGCTATCCTCACCAAAGTTTGCACGAAGTTTTTGGTACAAATACGCTGCACTTTTGTCGGAATCGGCCGGATCGGATGACTATAGCATAAAGCTCTCATAGGAACGATCGGTCGATCGGTAGTTTTAGTGAGAAAAACTTTTTGGTTTCAGTTGAAACGCCTCCAAACCATGATACCACCAAATTTGGTCGAAATCGGACATCTATATAGTATTGCTGTCATAGAAAAGTATAGTCTGGAAAGTAGTCTTAGTTCGAAAAACTTTTTTGTTTTCCATGGAAATGTCCCCAAAATTTACATGTATTTGTTTTGTATGCTCCCACAAGATTCTACGAAGTTTGGTCAAAATCAGCTGACTATAGCATATAGCTGCCATAGGAACAATCGGTCGAAAAACTAGTTCTTGTGAGAAAAAATTTTGTTTTTAATGGAAACGTCCCTTACGTTGGCATATATTTATTTTATATACTTTTACACAATTCAATAAATTTTTGTCAAGATCGGATGACTATAGCGTATAGCTGCTGTATGAATGATCTGTCGAAAAAGAAGTTCTAGTGAGAAAAGCTTTTTTCTTTTAACTGGGATCCATGATCCATGATTCCACTAAGTTTGGTCGAAATCGGACATCTATATGGTATGCTACCATAGAAAAATAATGTCCTAAAAGTAGACTCAGAAAAATTTTTTGTTTTTAATGGTAGCTGCAAGGGTATATAAAACTTCGGCCGAGCCGAAGTTAACTTCCCCTATTTTTATACCCTGTTCCCTTTGAAAATGGGAAAAGGGGTTCATGAAGTTGTGCAAAAGTATGTTACAGGTAGAAGGACGCATTTGCGACCCTATAAAGTATATATATTCTTGATCAACATCAACAGCCGAGTCGATTTCGTCGACTTCAATTTTTGAAAGTAGGTAGGTAATACCCGATCAAATGGAGTTTGTTTCAGACTTGGAAAATTCCTTCCCTCCCTTTAAAAGCTAAACTGTCGAGCAACAATTTTAAGATAGACCTTCCAAACTTTATATATTAAGTAGGGCAATATCTCTATTCGAAAAGACCAACAAGATCGGTCAAAAACACCGAAGGTCTATACGAATCAATTTTGCTTGTGGGAGAGAGGGGGGTCTTGCATTGTCAGTTACCGCGATTGCGGTGGTGTGTGGTTTGTTAAAGTAATTGTAGTTTCATTTGTGACTGTAAAACTGTACCAAAACACAAGAAGTCAAGGGAACAAGGTATTTTGTAGTCGGGGCACTCGACTAAAGCTCCCTTACTTGTTTCTTTATGTTTTGTGTGTGTGCTGTCAGAAGCTTCGATAAAGTTCAGAGATGTATTATTCATGCCTATCAAACTATCGAGCCACCGATTGTACAAAGCAGCACTGTTGTATGTGGCATATTTAAACTTCAACTGTCGTAACGAAGGATTAAGAAAAGTGACCTTATATTTAGGTTACATATTTCCTTAAAAAAACTGTCTGAAAATTTGTCTATTATGACACATATTGGCTTTGGTAAAAAACTACCTTGAAAGTGGATTTAATGGCAATTATTTTTTTAGGAACTGCTTAACCTTAATTCTAAGTTTCTCTTTTTTGAATGTGTGGTTAGAATATGTTTCCGCCACTTACCAGCGGACTCCGTTTTCGTTGCGGTCGCCGATTCCGCGCTTTCCCATTATATGGTTAAGGCTGTTGTTGCATGAGCCGACTTTTGCGTTAAGGTCTCTCTTCACGATGATAATATTTTCTTGTAAGGCCCATCTAATCGGCTGTAAAAGTCGTCCTTGTCATCTTGGGAAGCTTGCTCTGTTGGGAATATGTTAGCAGGATGCTGATCGTTCCGCACCTTGCTTCTGTATCTGGCGTATATTTTGCATAAAACACACACAAGAATGGCTAATGGCATTGCTAACCTAAATTTTAAAATAAATACCACTACTACTTCTAATACAATTCGATTTCATGCAGTGTTTCGAAAATAGAATCCACTGTGCGTTCTCTCTCACCCTCTTCTTTTCCAACCCTCCCTGGCACCAGCTATCTATTTGCTCTGTGGCCTCGCTTGAATTGACATCTTTGACTTTGATGATTGAAAATGCATTAGAAAACTCTTCAACTGTTTCCTCTAAGTGAGGTTTAATCGAACCCATCCAAATTGTCTAATCCAGGCGGGTAATTGAAGAGTCAACTTTTAATTAGTCGAACTTCGTTTTTTGGTCTGTGAATGTGAATTTAATAAGATTTATGCCTTAAAGTTCTTGCACTTGCCACAGTTTGGTGGTCAAAAGCTGAGGCAGAAGCAGCTGCTGATGCTGCTGCAGTTGAGAAATGAAATAACAAACTTGAACAAACTGCCAAGAAATGGAAGGTCCCTGAGGGGACAAGCAAACAAACTTGAAGTGTGAACTGGTCAATAGAGTCTGAAATAACAACAAGACAAATAACACTGGCAATAACTTGTAGTGGGGCACTCGAGTCTCAAGTTGGTTTTGGTCAAGTGCTTGTACAGCTGCCCCTCCCAAGAGTTCTTAATTAATTTTTATGAATTGCCTGAAATTTTCGTTTATTTTTCGGCAAGACAACGAACGACTGCTACTTGAGTGAAGAGGCCATCACCAGAGATGAAGATAAAGTGGGCGGCTGTTCAAGGAGAGAAAGGAGGCGGTTACATTTAAATTTCTGTGGCCAGGATATAGAAGTGCAGCTTAAAATTGTATAAAAATGCTAGAAAGAGATGCATCTTCATCTCCAGCACAACAGTAGCAGTCAAATTGTGGCCCATTCAATTGGAATTGCTTGAAAAGTGGTATGGAAATCTCACATGTTTCGAGGTTGAATGTGAGGCACGTTCGCGAAATGTCGATGTCGCTTTTGGTGCCATTTCGCTGCCATTTTCTGTCCGACAATTATCGATCAGCCAAAGGACACGCACAATGGTCCAACGCATTCTTGAATGCATTTGCATAAACGACGCGAACATTTCGTATGCAAAATCGTCGTCAGTCGAAAAAAGGGCATTTATATGTGTGCATATGTGGGGATGGCCCCAACAATTGTTGCATTTAATGGCACGAGCTAAATCAAAGTCTTGAAATGAAATTAAAATGTTGCCTTGTTTTATGGACGTTGCGAAAGGCAGTGTGTAATTGCCGAGTGTTTTATGGCCAAGAATTTTTCGCCTTCGCCTTCGTCTAACGTCGAACATTTGTCAAGGACTTTAGCCCACTCTCCAGTCCCCACCCCCCGGCTGCTGCTCATAAATTCTGCTAACTTGACTTTTCGCGTGGAATTCATTAGTTCGTTGCAGGCTGTGAACTAAATTAAATTACATTTAATTACTTGAGCAACACAAAACTCATAACTTTGCTCCCTCAAGAAAATTCAGCGCAAGTGATAATTTTAGCACTTGAGAAATCTGGTATCCTGGTCCTGACAAGTGACAAAATATTTGGGTTGATTTTCAAGTGAGATGAACTAGAAGAAATGGGAAAGAAAACAAAAAGAAAACCGACTGCAAGTCTTGACCGAATATAAATGCAAGTAATTCATTTGCCACAGAAGACAACACTTGAGCTGAAGCAGATTCTGGTTGCAATGGTTGTTTCAAGTGTCCACACGAGAAGAGTGGAAGAAAATTGGTTGCAGTGTTGGCAAAAAATTTGCCTATTGAATCAATTGAAATTGAGGAAAGAGTAGACTTACCTTTGGATAGTTTAAAGCTAAGGAGAAACAAAAAAATTAGATTGAGAAGCGAAATCAAGTATACTTTGCCCTGTTTATATCAACGGCGTTTGCGAAAGTAATTATATGTGTCATTCTCTTGATGTAAGGATAGAAAGTCGCCCAGCTGCGATAATAAATTTCGGTCAATAACTTCGGACTTCTGCCCTTAGGTTCAATAACACTAGGCTACAAAATTAGTCGTTTTTTATTATTTCTTGTAATTTATGATTAAAGTTGCTTGTCATTGTTTTCATCTATAGAGAATTTCTTTGAATTATTTTGAAAATCAAGCCTTCTATCATAAAACAGCGTAGGTTTCTTTTGATATGAGTTTCGCCATTGACAACCGACTACATGACAAGTTTTAAGGCAGCCTTAAAATGCATTTTTGTCAGTTTATAGGCTCGTTTTTTGGAAAACCTATACTTTTGACTCGAAACTCTTCGATATGTCCGTAAAGTACCATTTCTTTAATTTAAAATAAATTATCCTAAACATTTTTACGATTTTTTTAAGCGTCGCTATACCCTTTGGAATGCGTATGCTGAAAACAAGAAAGATAGTCGGTCAGCCCGACTATAACAAACTCTGTATCACCGCTGCTACCGGTGCTGCCCATAAGTGTTTGTTTTCCTTATAACTCGACAACCGTTCATCCGATCTATTCAGTTTCTTTGGCGGATTGATAAATAGTCCTGATTTCTAAATATGTCCAGAAGGAACGAACCTTCTATCTATAAAACTGTGGGAGATATGATGTTTTTTCCAATTTTCGGGGGCGGGTGGGGCGTGGCAAAAATTGAAAATAAACTTGATCTGCCTGCAAGTATAAGAAGCATACATACATGTCAAATTTCTATCTCTTACCATCTCTGAGATCTGTTTGTTCATACGGACAGACGGACAGACAGACAGACAGACCGACAGACAGACGGACATGGCTAGATCGACTCGGCTGTTGATGCTGATCAAGAATATATATGCTTCATAGGGTCGGAGATGCTTCCTTCTGCCTTTTACGTACTTTTGCACAAACTTAATATACTCTGTAGGGGCGGAAGGGATCGATCCGCCAAAGGAACCATGGTTCTGAACAATGGCCGCACAACGGCTCAAATACTTGTATTATCTCTAGCAGCTTTCGTGATTTTAGGATGCACACTTTTAGTTTGACAAAAGCCTTCTGCTATTTTATTCCCATATTACTACTTATGATATTGTTTGGGGCTCTCTTCAGTATTTCTTTACCGAATTTGTAATTAAGAGTAAATGGACTCCATACTAACTTTACTAGCTTCTTGATTTGGGCTGGCCACATAATCTCACAAGGTTCAGCAAGGTAGGGCGGGTATTGTGGATGACAACAACATCTTAGTTCTCCACTAAATCTTTGCATTTCCAGGCTCTGTATTCTATGGTTTAGCCATTCCTTAAAGCTCTGTCTCCTTTTAATTTGTAGCACATGATTGGGAGAGCACCAAAAACCAACCCACTTGTAGCATACAATGAACTGTTGTATCCTAGCTGAGCAGCTATCTTCGTCGGCAAAATGGGGGAAGGTCCAAAGTTATTAAAGCGGACTACGAGCTCATGGCTTAGGAAATCATTATTTAATTTTTATATATCACGGGCTGTTTTGGTTTTTAAAGGGTATTGGAAAGACTATCAATTAGTCTAGGAAAAGGTCGGAAAGGGGGCTAAGAAGATTGAAAAGATAGTAGAAAGGAAAATATAGCTCAGAAGGACAAGTAGTAGTTCAGGCCACACTGAGGTGGTGTTTTAGTGGCCACTACCTTGATCGGCAGCTCTTTTCTTTTGATATCACTGGTGCTTGGCTTTCACTATTCTCTCTCACTGTCTCTAGAATCACATTTATCGAGTATCCAACGAGGGATCCCAGGGTGTGCACTGGGCCTTAGAAAAATACACTATCTGTTCACTGCACTGCACTTATAAATCGATGGTTTAGGTTGCTGAGCGGGAGCTGGCCATTCACGATTTTCTTGGGTACGTCGGCCGACCCTGGTGTTTTTCAAATAAAGATGTTGATGGTCTGCGAAACTGGTTGCTGCTTAGTCTCTTTATTTAAGGTTAGGTGAGGGAGCTAAAGCTCGGCAGCTAGCACTCTGAGACCAAGGGCCAGACCTTTAGGTTTTAGGAAGGAAACTTTCCACGAAAGGGGCAATTAGTATATTGCTGAAGGAGAAAAATGATGACCATATAATTACCGAAGGCGGACTGGCACTCAGTTTGAGGCGGCGGATCGAGATGCTCTGCCAAGAGGTTAGGGATTTGGAAATTCATCGACTGCGATGGGTTTGATCATCTGCAGCAAAAATACAAATTAGCTGGCACGATTTGCTTAAGCAAATGTGTGACTCACCAATGGATGACTGATATTCTCAGGGAGAAATGAAACGTTGGTTTTATTGCAATTAAATGCAGCTTAATTTCAGCTTCTTTTTAGTTGGCCGCTTGGTAAAAATAGTTCCAAGTTTTGTTGGGAACCAATTCGTTATGCTTGGCTGAAGAATTTTTTGCGAAAGAGAACGTGGCTTATGGCACGCAGGCACGCACGGCCTTATCGAATAGATCAAATGGAAGAGGAATCGATAGTGCTACCAACAATAAATCTAATCAACTTTTCTTGGCGAAAATACTAATTTTGACTAAGGCTGCCTATAAAGAAATCTAAAATTTTTATTTTAACAACTCCTCAATAGTTAATTATCGACATCTAATGATAGACCTTTTAGGCTGGATATCAAACTTTTGGAAACTAGCGCCTCTACACACTTTCCCTGAGCCTGGATGGCAAAACTTTAAGACAAAGAGTGTTCTTCGCGAGTCCGTAACAATTTTCAGCCCTGCGGTTCAATAATTTTTTGGCCAAAAGACTCAAAAGGCTAGAAGTTAAGGAAAGAAGGATGACCAAAGCGGAAAATATTCACCAGGGATGGAGCAAGAAGTGATCCTCGACAAAGAGGATGAGAGATATGACCAAAGCTGTCTTCGGACAGCTAACTACAAACTTTGGAGAGGGAAGTGAATCCGCGACTTCCGCGACAGATAGCCAAAGCGGGAATTGTTTGATTTGAGCAGGAAGGTATTCTCGTTTCCGATTGATAGGTGAAGATTAAGGGAACACAATAGAAATAGGAATAAACCGTTACTTGGCAGGTTTTAACTGTTATTAGATGTTTCTTTATTTTCAGAACTCTTACTGGTCTGGCTGCAGCTTTGTTTTGGTTTCTGTCTATTCCATTCTCACTTTAGGCCAATAAATATCAATTCTTTATACTAATTTCACGATTTTTATTTTCACCCTTGAGTCTGCTTAAATGCTATTCATAAATTGGCATTCAGAGTTCTGGAATGACCCAACTATTTTAAGCTAATACCTCGTTTACTGGGCTCTAGCTAATTCTCTATAAATTTCTTGCTTTATTTTCCTCCGCCGTTTTCTCGATTCAACTTATTAAAATGCGGCACGCAGCAAACGAATTTTTCAAACCCAAAACAAACCTCAGCGAGGGAAATCTCTCTCTCTCTCCCTAGGTCCCTCCCTTCAGCTACCAACGTGCTCTAGAGATTTACTACAAATTACAGGAGTCTATCGCGCATCGCGGTCGCAGTGGCCAGTCTCCAACCAAATGCTATCAGCGGACATGCATCTTGTTCTGATGCGGATGTGGCCGCTGAATCCCTACAGCTGCCGCTCCTGCTGCTGATGTGGCATTGTAATTGAACCGGAAAATTACATATTTCAAGCTATTTTTACGCCGAGTTTAATGGCAGACGTGAGAGAGCAACAAACAAACTGTTTGTGGTCAGCCATGAAATAATTTATTGTTGCCTACTTTCTGACTGCCACCGGCAGAAGGTTCCCACTTGACTTCTGCCAGAGCATGACCAAAGATAAGTGCCACCAGATATGAGCCAAAGGTATGAGTAGGTATATATAATTGCATGAGGTAGAGAGAGAGGCAGCGGAAACGTTTAACACAGAAAAGGATTGCCAATTCAACTGAAAGGAATGGAATATTTATCGCGGTAACTAAGTAAACTGTGTAATGGACACTCCACTTACCTCAACTCAAAAGGTGAATACAGTTCAGTGATAAAATTGTAAGTCAGTTCCAGGCAATTGGAGCAGTTGGTGCTAGAAATGAGATTGAGATTAGGGCAAACTGTCAGCGTAATTGAATTTCATTTTGGAGTAAAAGAAGAAACAGTAAACCAGACTTTGCAGAGATACAAACCTTACAACCTTAGAAACCTTAGAAAACTGAGAAGACTTAGAAACCTTAGAAACTTACCGCCTTCAACATTATTCCCAAAAAACTGTTGCTAAAACTTGATCAAACTTTTCTATCCATGCAAAACCAATTTCAATTATTGTTTAAGCGTTTCTTTCTATCATTGCAGATTGAAACATTTCCATTCTCATCAAATTTTCTTCTTACTTCCCTTCCAACTAACACAAAAGAATTGCAAAAGCCTTAGGAAAACTAAACTTGATCTGGCTACTACTACAAAAAAAAAACTCAAAACCAAAGGGGACAAAAAACATCTACTAGCCGCAAAAACTGTGGAATCGAAGTAAAGCAACTCTTAACTGAACGGAACAAAAACTTTCCAAACGCCTGGCGACTAAATTGTAAACCTCGCACATGGCCATAAAAACCAAAACCAGAAAAAAAAGGGCTAACAAATGTACCCGACCAGCACCAGGGATCCTTAGGTGGAACTGGAACTGCATTTTAGCGCCATATTTTATACACACTTAGAGTCACACACAGAGCCAACTGAGGCGACAGGCAGAGGACAGAAAGTGCTGCAGTGTCAGAGGCAATGCAGGCAAAGATAAAGAGCAAAAACCTAAAAAAAAAACAAAAGGTTAAAAATCCAACAAGACAGAGAAAGAAGTGTGAAAACGAACAACACATTTTGGGGGCCCAGTCTGAAGTAATGAATATTAATAAATAGCGGCTGGAAATTTCAATTTCAATTAACCGAAGAGACAGAAGACAAGACAGGACATGGAGTGGAGTGGGCTGGGCTTGGTAGGCATGGGCATGGCTAATTGAATTTTAATTAATTAACAATGTTTTGAGGGTCGCCATCTGGGCGCCAAATGCAACACATTGCCAAAGAAATCTTTATTGATTGGCCTGTAAGCGCCGTTTGTAATTGTTGCTCAATATGCCACATCATTTTCGGCTCATTAATCATTTGAGCCAGTTTCATTAGCCAATTTTTTGGCCACGAGCATGAAAACGAAAATGAAAATATATATTTATAGATTTTAGGCCATAAATGATTTAGAACAGATGGCCAACTAAGCTTGGTGGAGCGAAGGCAGGAATTGTTAATGGTATACAAAATAAGTGAGGAAATGACAAGCGAATAGAACTCAGCCAGTGATTGGAACATGCCAAATCATGTAGAATTTTTTATAGAATTTCTATTCATTATAGGAAAATAGTTTGCCAATAAATTTGCTTTATTTGTGAAAGGTTTAAGACTGTTAAACACCCTTCTGCAAGGAGCTTTGACAAAGTAAACGTAACTTGTCGAATACTTTTGACTTTTATGTTTCAAAAATGATGTTAAAACAAATCTAAATAGCCACATTACTCTTAGTTCAGCAAGACTAACTGCTTATCGTTTCGTTGCATTTCCAGCAGATAAACTAACATTTCGGACAGCTAATATTCCACGTTTTTAAAAAGAGGGATCCAAAAGATGTGAGAAATTATAGGGGTATCACTTTTCAAGCTCAATCGCCAAGGACTTCTCCGCGGAGCTACTCCAACGTTTAATGGATTTCGGATGAAGAAATTCTTAAAGAATTCCAGGCTGCCTTTCGACGGGGATACTCAACAATTGATAACATATTTTGCCTCTCCACAACCGCCAGATCCTACATAGAGAGGTAGAAAACTGTTTGCTTTTTTCGTCGATTTTAGTGCGGTTTTTGACTCTATAGACTTATATTCAAATTAAGCTGTCTTGGCATCTCGTCGAAGTTTTTAAGCACGCTCCAGAAAATTTACCTCACAAACAAAGCTGCAGTGTGGGACGGGGCATCCTTGTCAAGATGGTTTCCCACAAAATCTGGAGTCAAGCAAGGATCCTTTTTAAGTCCTTATATATAAATATATAATTGTCCTTATATATAAATTGTTTAGAAGACTACCTCCCACAGTGAATTTCGTAGATGAAATTGTGGTCTTCGTAGAATCTCCTATAGCTAAGCACCACTCAACAGGCGCATTACAGGTATACTATAAACTCAGGGGACTTCGAATAAACTCCAATAAGTCCAATATCTTGACGTTCGAAAAGCTCTGGAGGAGTCTGGCTCCGAACGAAAAATGGCAGGTGGTCAAGACCTATAAATATCTGGAATATGGATTCACCACGACGCAAGATTTAAGCATCATTTAAAGGAGAAACAGAAATTACAACTATACCACGCTTAACGGCCTCAACTGGGACCGAAAAATAATGCCGTTAAGTCAAAAAGGCGGCTATTTTAAGTCAAAGTTTTTCCTATATATTTAAAGCCTGTACCCAGCACTGCGGAATATTCCTGCCAGGAATTTTCTATTTATTTTGAATTTGTGGAACCCAAGTAAAATATTTTGGCCTAGTTGAATTTAAATAAATTTAAACAAAATAATGTTAAACCAACTTCGGTCTACAATTGTAGATTTAATTTCAGTACGATGTGTCTAGTGGTTTATCATTGATTGAGCGGTCGTGTGATGACATCACACCTCGACATCAGCCACATTGGTCTCCCAATTCGTTCTAAATTATTGGGCCGATGGCTGAGCAAGACACAGCAGTGTGGCCCGAAAAGAACTAAATCATTTTAAAAATTAAAAACGCGCTTATGAAAAAGATTTATGAAAAAACGTTCTGGAAATAACCTTGGTTTAAACTTTGTAATATGGGGTGTAAACAAGCAGCAAACGGATGTGATAACACGGATTTTAGAAAGCTACCGTAAGAAAACTACATTCTTGGTTTTCTCAAGACTTGGATCAGTCTTATTTACGTGATCGGTCCCAAAAGTTAGATCATTCACAGTTTTCTGAACCCATTTGTTACGGGTTCCCAAGGGTATCCGGACCGTCAACGAAGAATGACATATCCACTCGATGTGCAATGTATGCGGACGACCTCAAACTTGCTGTTATTGATAGATCACCTTTCACAAAGGGACAAACTCTAATGGTGAAGATCAACAGTCGCCCCATAAGAAAAGTGTAAATATTTACTTTATCGAGACGCCCATTCTGACAAGTGAAGCCTTGGAACGCACACAAAGAATGATTGGGAATACAATAGTCCAAATTATGTTTCAACGTCATATATCAGCATGCCAATAAAGCTATGGGAGCTGGTTATCAGTGGTCAAGATAGACCAAGTCACAGACAATTAACAACAGACAATGAATTAGAAACAGCCCGGATAAAGAAAACCAGGGAAACAGGTGCTTCCTAAGCCGCATAGATTGCCGCGCTAGCCTTAAGTTGCGGCAACAGCAAACATCCTGAGAAACATGAACCCGAAACGCCAAAAATTTTAATTTGAACTAAATTATGAAAATAAGTTACAACAGTTACGAACTTTGTTAAACGTAAACAAAACAAAAACAAAACAAAACATTGATACTGCTCGCCACGGAGTTTGATGTGAAACTAACTTATTCTAGTGATTGTGTTGGTCAAGTAAATGTCTATATATGTGTGCACAGTTCTCTGTGTCCGTTTTGAAGTTTAGCCTAATGTTTGTTGGTATGTTTATGATGTCGAGCATCTCAAGAGTGAAATGACTATTAACTAACTCGATTTCAATTCGATTCGATTCGAGTTCGGAACAGACCCGTTTATCAATCAATTCATCAACCTGACCAAGAAATTGTTTTGTAAGGAATTTAAAGGAAATTAAATCGCCACTTAGTTTCCCTCCTCTTGTGTCTCCGCGACACTCCATTAAAAATTTATAAACTGTTCAACATCATTGATCGTGCAGTCTCACAGTCCTGCTTCAGGCCATAGTGGTTTCAGCTTTGCTTTGGTGCCTTTAAATGCCCTTTCGACTTATAGGAAGATTAGCATATATCCCGGAGCGCTTCGCTACGCCGCCGTCAGTCTATACTAACATCACATAAAACCGATATAGATTTTCTTTTCCGACCGGCTTTGGGTAACATTACCGTTATCGTTAACGCTATTGCTATCGTTATCGCTATCGTTATCATTATCGTTATCGCTATCGTTATCGCTATCGTTATAGTTATTGTTATCGTTATCGTTGCCGATGAATCGCTGAATCTCGAGGACTATTTGAAATGGAGACACGGACGAGAAACATTTTCATAAAAATGGTTGCATCCTATAGGGCATGTTTTGTCCAAGAATCACATTAAAGGGCAGAAAGGAAGATATATAAAGTGTTGAACTACGATCTTGGAGAAAGTAACAATTTTAGTGAGGCATTTGAGCTCGAATTTGGACTGACGGTATTGAATCTTAACCAAGATTGGTTTCAACTAGTCAATTTCTTAAAATCAAGCCTACTCTACGAATTAAATGTAAATGGTTTATTTTTGAAAATGGATAACTGAAGGCACTCGCACCCGTTTCGTCCGAACGATCTGGTATCTGGGGACGTCTAGGTTGGTTTAAATTTAGGCATTACGTTAATAAATTGTTTGTTCTTCTATTTATTTACTCGATTTGATGATTAGGGGCCGTTTTCACATCTTCTACAATGCACTATCTGTCACATAATCTAACTTCTATCAGAATAAATTGTGAGTTAATCTGAGCATCTATCTTGAAGATGTGAAATCGGCCCAAAATTTAATTTGAATAATGGTTACTATTACTATACGTATCTATAGTAGTAGTAGTGATAGGAAGCTAAAGGTTACTACTATTAGTTTGCCAAATAAAATTGCTAAATGTGTGAATTGTGATACACCCTTTGGCCTCAAACTTTGCCTTTTGTGTTTCGAAAATAATCTTAGTACTATTATCACATCAAATCTTACTGTCTAGAGTTTTCTTTGTATTTTCGCTTCACCAAATTGTTAAACTAATTTTGAGTTAGATCAGCTTAAGCAATTCCTTTCATTCCTTTTTCCTCTTGCCATAATCTTTTGCTATATTTTTCCTTTTCTTCGTGTTTGACACATTGGTTTTCCTTCTTTTTTTCATTTTTCATAAACAACTTGAATATTTCTTCGATTTGTGACTGTTGGAAAATTATTTCCTGCCCGAGCAGAAGGAGCATCCGTATCCGCATCCTTATCCGGCTGTAAACTGCAGTCATGGAGTAGAAGGAAAGGCATCAAATCGATTATGTTGCTATTACTTCCGCCAGTTGTCGCTAGCAGATGCATTCCTTGGGTCCACTCCCCTCCGGCATTGCATTGACAAATCCAGCAGCTTATTTTATGATTTCTTTTTCTGTCGATGGGAACAGCTGTTGACTGACAGACATACATTCATACATACGTATGTGGCCGCCGCCTGCGCTGCAACCAATTGTCACCGCTACCGGGGGTATGCAAAAAGGCTATTAAAATTCCCATTGCCTGGCAGGTGGCAAGGTGGCACCGGCACCCCCGTATCGATATCACCATCATCATCTGTCGTGCTTTGTTGTTGCTGCCAGGCATTTTAGTGTTGCTGCCTCTGTCATAGCGACAACCAGGTCAGCATTCAGCCTGCTGGGCATTCAATGCGGATTCAATTGGCCAGCCACAAAATGCTGTAGTTCATGTTCCATGTTCCACAAATGGCTAATTAGCTTGGCAATGCGCTAAGCACTTGCACATTATTGTCCATGGGCTGGTGCGGTGGTTGGCGGTGGGTGAAAGCCATAATCTTTCAGCGGGCTGTTAGGTGATGTTTGTTGTTGGTGTTGTTCATTTGAACTGAGCACTGAGTTTGGTTTTGGTCTTTGAATGAGGTATACATTTGAAGATATAAATATATATATGGGTTTGCGTGATCTGTTTTAGTTTTAGTCAAAGTGGCTGATATAATTCAATAATGAATAGAAATAAACAAAGATTTTTTGGTACATATGGACAGCAATGTTTGTTCAGACAGCATTGTATCGAAGGCCTCCCGGCGCAACTCATCAGTAAACTTCAATGATCTGACATCATAAAGCCATTTGTGA
This sequence comes from Lordiphosa collinella, assembly GCA_018904265.1. NCBI lineage: Eukaryota > Metazoa > Arthropoda > Insecta > Diptera > Drosophilidae > Lordiphosa > Lordiphosa collinella. The sequence continues at coordinate 69,123 of JAEIFV010000825.1, read as the reverse complement.
ATTCCTTTTCATTTCAGTCATCCGGAGAATAAAAACTTGAGAACTATTCTCCTTGCTAACGTTGGATTGAGGTGAAGAAACACTACAAAACCCATTAGCAACTTTCAAAGAAGGAATGTAATCTGATGACAGGCGTGTTAGGAGGTCGGTGGGCAAATTCGTCAGTGAACTGAACCGAACCGTTTTGTTTTTGGTTTCCGGTTCGGCTCAGCGTTTTCAAAGGGACGCCGGTTCGGTTTGCGGTTCGGTTTATCAGCTGGAATTAGCGGTTCGGTTACGGTTTGGTTCGGTTCAGAACCGATTTGCATCCCTGTAAAGAACTGTGACGAAATTAGTTTTTGTCGATCAGAGTACTAGGCATAACAGCATAAAGCAAATGTAGGATCTCGCTTCCATAATAGGACAATAAATTTAAACTTATTAGTAACAACGACTTTACAGACTAAGGCTTCTTAGCGTCTGTTGGCAGCCCCATATTTTAGTGAGGCCTTTAGGTCCATGATATTAAACTTTTGGTGAAGACCATTTTTTTGTGGTGGCGTCACGCTTTGTTCGTCTCAACAGTCGATTTAGCTCCTTTTGGGCTTTAATAGTTGGCAACACTGGGGGCTAGTGGCGTGAGTGTTGCAAAGCACAAATATGCCATGTGTATATTAAGGACTGCATATATTTTGTTGCAGTATTTGGGACACTCGGGTGAAAAAAATATCAAGTTTTGTGCAGTGCTCTTGTAGTTGCAGCTAGCTATCAGGAATCTGTTATTCCACCTGAACACACGAGAAGTCGGTCAAAGAAGAGAAATCGTCTTCACATACTTGATTAGTCAGTAGCCCTTGAAGTTCAGCGACTCACACATACCAACAATGCACATTGGGCCAGATTTCAGTTTGGGCGACATAAATTCAAAATTTGTATGGGAAACAAATTGTGATTTTATCAAATATTCTTAAAGATATACATTGGGCATATTAAGCTTCACTGACCTTTTTGATATTAGTACAACCCTGGCTTTTATTCAGGGCTGCAAAATCAAGTGTTCGGACAACTGCTGTGTGTTTAAAAAAAGCGAAAGCAGTCCTCAACTTTAAGCTTGTATGCCCGAATTTATAACCTGTGCGTAAAATTTAATCTAAAAATAAATTAAAAGGTGAAGGGTATGTAGAATGTGAAAACTGAATCAAACTGTATGTTGTTTTGTTATATGTTGCTTCTGCCTTTCGTTTGTTATGTCACTTTATGAAAAACTAACGAAAGTGCCCGTGGAGTGTGGGGTACAACTTGGCATTATGACAATTTGCCATTAAAAGTAAATATGCAAGTTTGACCTCAAAGTGTATTTCTCATCATGTTATTAATGGTTTTGCGGCTTTTTGCGGCTTTGCGCGTATTCTCTTGATATTTGCAGTTAATTTTGACACTTAGCCATGCAACGCTGTTTAATGTAGCATAGAACAAAAACAACCGAAATACCCGTGCAATTTAAAGCTGGATTTATGAATTTTGGAAATAATACTAAGAAAACAAAAATATTCAAAGAGGGTTGTGGAAGGATATGGGCCTACACGTTGATAAGCTAAAGCAGAATGAAATGAAAACTCAGAATGGCAATACTGCTAGGGAGGGCATTTTCAAATGTGAAAGATTATTTCAAGAAATCCAAGAATTTTTCCACGAGCATTAATTTCAATTTCATGCGACTTTCAATTGAGTAAAAATCTAGTTTCATCAATTTTGTCAGAGAAAATAGTCTCCTTACTTGTCCAAGTACGCATGGTATCCGATGTCAACAGCGCACATAAAGTTTTTGATACACGGTTTCCAAATAATAGTTTTTGTTCTAATTCTAATAGGTGTCTTGGGGAAAACACTTCAAGCACGCAGCAAGTAATATAAATAGGACAGAAGATCACATACTCCATTTAAACTCTAGACTCAACAATATGACAGATGTTTTCCAAAGAGCAATGGTTCCTCGGATCCTCTTCTATCCAGCATTTCTTAATAAAAGATTAGCTCATGTCCAAAAAACCTTTGCCAAACGGGTAATTGAGCTATTAGGTCTGTTAGATTTTAAGAATGACTGCACTAACATTTCCCCAGACATGAACCTTGGCTCTGATGCTGAAGTGGACTGTGACTCGATTCCTATTATTGATCTAGTTCAATTAAGCTAGATGAAGTGAAATAAATGAAATTAATCCAGGGATAACACAGTAGTAAATTATCTTTTCAATATACCTTTGAATATAAAACTATTATTTACCTTTATTTTTGTAAACTAAGAAGAGGTTTGAATGTGACATTTAATTTGTTTATGCCAAGAAAAAATATAGATTATTGATTAAAATACTATTAATGATTTAATGACTTTCAAATATAATACACATTATAAAAATTACCTAAAATTTAAATATAAACGTTTAGGTAACAGAAATGCTTGTTTTTAAAAAGATAATTAACGGCAATTTAAGGCCCTCTTCTGCAGATTCTTCTAGCCGCCATTTTTACAAATTTAATTGATTTTCGTCTTCGAGCTTTTCAATGTTAAAACGCTGACTAAATGTGGCTTATCTTTGAATGAGATCCCACCACACCTCATATGGGGGCCCTGGCTACGCCAAATAGAAGGAAATGAGACTGCGGACAAACTGGCCAGAGTACCAGCAACAAGCTCCTTTCAGTTCTCTGCAAGGCACAATAGAAATGCATATGACAACATAAAAGCCTCACACAAGCGTGGAAATTCTTTCATCATGAGCGCTAGCGGGGCTCATATGGCCAACATGCAACATAAAACGCACCTACCCAGCTTTACGTTACAGAAGGGAACACATATGGCTTCTGGTAAAGACCCTGACGGGTCACTGTCTTGGTCAACCTCTTCTAGCTACTCAACCCCTCGGTGAAATCCGATCTACTGATCCCAGTTATGCTTAAGTTTTCACTGTTCAGTAACGAGGACACCTACCTTTATTAGCCTAGAACCACCCCTCCTACATTAAAATGACAAAGCCTGATTAATCTTGCTACAATCAAACAGCTTATAAAATTGTGTACAATTTAGCAGCAGGAAAACAAATGTCACTAAACTTCATATTTTAAGCCTTTCGAAATGGAAACTGAACTTAACGAATTACACGTAATCTGAGCTAATTGGATTTCTAATACAGCACAGACAGAGACAGAGAGAGAGTGAGAGGGCGGGACGGAGAGAGACATTAATTGAATTAAATAAGTTTCGTGCGTTGTATATAATAAATATCTACGATGTGTAATGATTAAATCATGGCAGCCAACACAAGTATGCCGCGTGTCACGTGGCGTATGCGTAATTTGATTATTAATTAAACTGGCCTACGAAGTGGCCACTTAAATGGCGGCCAATCGAATTAGACTACGGGGGTTGCCCGGAATAATGGATGCTGACGACACAGAAACAATGACCCCTGGTTAATGAGAGGGGGGTAAGAGGGGGGAGAGGGTCGCTACCCGCTGCTAGTAAACAAATCAAATAAGATTTATTATGTGACACGCATAAAAGGAGCAGTAGAACGAGAAACACAGGCACGAAGCAACGGTCTTGGATTTGTCATGTGAGCTATTAAATCAATTGAGTGTAAGATGGCACGTACACTCGGACTGGGTCCGCACACACACACACACACACACACACAGACACACTGACAGAGCCATCAACAAGCAACATTATTTCACAGCATTTCCAGGAAAAGCTTTCTAATTAACGCGCCTCATTTAGCAGCCGACTTGAGCGACGCCCCAAACATTACGGATGAGATGTGGCCGACGATAATTAAGTAATTTGTCCCTTTAAAATGTATTTTAAATCGTTTGTTAAATTCAACACTGCGTATGAGCAATTCTTCTACATTTGTTGCCTACTTTTTGGGGCCAATCTTTTGACTTGCGTTATTTTTCCCAATCAAATTGCTTTTCAAATTAACCCCATAATTCATCCTAGAGAGCAGCCAATCTGTTACATGACACGGCGTCACTTGACTTTCGTCGACTATTACTTAGAGCACATGTTTTATAATATGATTTTCCAACTCTCGAAACGATTTTTCATGTGCTAACGTGTCGCATTTATGGATAAGTATACACAGACTGCATACACTCGTCTATCCTCTTCGAAGCAGCACAATCAGTCATTTGCCTGAGGGCAAAAGGTTGGCCATGTGTGTTGACTTTTGCCTTACACTTTCAATTCGCACGCGTTAATCAATCAAAGTCCTTGTGCTTGCTGAGTGGCTAAAAGCGAGAATTTAATCAGAGCTTTGGACAAAATTTGAATGCCTGCAGCCTGCTGCCTGCTGCTGGCTTAACCGCAAACTAAATTTGATTCCAAAAATGTGTGTTCATTGAGAAAAGGCCAACCGCAGTTTTCTAATTAATTCTGTTTACAGGCAGAGAGACACAGACACCTTAGCACCTGTCACAGACACATGCTGAATGTCCTTTAGGCCCGGCTCCTTTTGTTTGGCATCATTAAGTTTTGTGTTTTGCGGCAGCTTCTTGTTAACATTTATGGTTATTGTTTTGTGTCTGTGTGTGTGCGTGTGCGTGTGTTTGTTCGAGTGTAATGGGCGTGGTCAGAATTAATTTCAGTTGAATATGCAAGCAATTTGTTGGTTTCGGTCTAGGACTAAAATGTGTTTAATTAGTTGAAGCCAAGCGGCTGCTGGTGTTTGTGATTGTTATTGCCATTGTGAGTGGTTATTGATTGGTTTGTTTCGATGTTCCGTTTTGCATTAAGGGACTCTTAAGAAAAATGTCTGGTTATTAAATTGTTATACATTTTTCATGTTTTTCCATCGAAACTTTTGCGGGCATTTTCCTGTCCTACAAATCTAACATATGTTCGATCAGATCATGCAGTATCTGAATTTGTAAATGTTCTTGATGGATATGATTTTGATGATGAACTGTTCGGTACGGAGACCGAGTTGGGGTGTATTTATTCGTAAATATTTTCCATACCGCTTGAATGAATTGACATGGCACCCCTGTTTGGGATTTTGTTGTCTGTTTGTTATACGCCTACTTAGGTGCTTCAATAATTGTGTGTGTTTTAAGCCTACTTGGTCTTATTATTGTAAGTGCGTAATCTAGTTGTCTTAATAGCACGCAAGAAACTCGCAACATTTTCCACGTGTCGTCAAAAAACAGTTTGGCTACGGACACAACGAAAATAGGGAGCGAAAGACAGTTTCAGTTCTGTTTTTGCTCAATTCTGTTGCGCTCAGAGCAAAGACTGCTTTTTTCGATCCTGTTTCTCTCCTGTCTTTCACTGACACTTTTGCCGAGAGCATAATTTCGCAGTGTATATGTGTCTTTGTTTAACGAGCTTACATACATAATACACACAACAAAAAACACTTTTCGTAGACACTTTTTGTGTTCTGCTCATTTGCAGACAGTTTTTTAGCGAGCGCTCGCTCAAAACAGTAGCTGTCGAAGGTTGTCGGATGGCCGACGCGTTTGTTTTGCTCAACCGAAAACACGTAAGAGAAAAAGTGTTCCGCTCAGTGAGAGACCGCTTGTGCTGCGCTTGTTTCTGTTTTTCAGTGAGGCTGGTCGCAATGAAAAACGTGTTAACTGTTTCTAGCGAGCTATGGTTTTCAGTTATTAATGAGCAATTTGTAAGTTTCATCTTCATATGTTTATCCAGTAGAATACTAATTGTATCCTTATAAAGGTGTATCTTCAGTTTGACCAATTTTCATCTAGACATCTCGATTTATTAGTGTTGATATGTCCAAATAATATAAAGTTCATGTCGCCATTGTGTTGGTCGTCATAATCTGAATCTCTGTATCGCAGCTGGTGGAACCAGAGTATGCTTGTGGTAGATGTTTCTTCAGCATGGCAATACATCTCTTCCTTATTCCAGCACGTCTCTTCGCTATAACAGGACTTAACCCAATTTTTGTATGTAGAATGTAGAACATGTTTCGTTTTCGATATATTTTAATTAAGACAATTTTTCAGATTTCCAATTGCTTCGTGTTGCGTAGAGGCTGAGGATGTTGCTATCATTTGCTTGTTGGTTCTGTTCAGCAATCTGTTAAGAAGTGAGTTTGGTGTATAAAGTGTATAGGGGCAGGATCCAATACACTTCCCTGTGGAGTACCAGCATGTACACTCAGAGAAAAACCACCAAGAAGATCGTTCTTGATATCAAGAATATTTAACGAATATTCTTGGATCCAAGAAGAAAAATACTGAAATCAAGAATATAATTTCGAGAAGAGTATTTTTGGTTTTAAAATTTGTTTGATATTAAGAATAAATCTTCTTGGTTGCAAGCAAAATAAAGGTCTCGATTTTAAGAATAGATCTTCTTGGTTGCAAGCATACAAAATCTCGATGGTGGGCATGGAGGTGTCGGGTCGTCGGGTCGATGGAAGGACAAAGAACATGCGTTTCGTTAGATAGTCGCTTAGGACTCAGTATAATACCTCAGGGTGTATGCGCCTTAATTTAAATTTTAGTCCTTCGTGGCAAACTCGATCAAACGCTCTTGAATATCATAGCAGAGCAGTACTTATTTTTTTTATATTATGAATTGGGAGTCACAGCCAATTTGTTGTTCTGCACCATGTTCTCTTCTAAATCCAAATTGATGACTGGGACTAGTCACAGTTACTCTTTCCAAGTAGAAGAGATGATAAATTAGTAACCGTTTAAAAATCTTGCTAAATCCTGCCCGCAAGCTAATTGGTCTATATGATGCGAGTTCGCTTGTTGGCTTACCAGGCTTAGGAATCATAGCTGTTTTGGCTATTTTCCATTTATTATGGATTTATCAGAGTAAGGTATGTTATAGCAGATTGTGGTTGTGCTTTAATAGTCCTGTTATCAATCCTATCCATTCCAGGAGACTTCTTTTTTTTTGCCGCTTTTAATAGGGTGTATAATGAGAGTACTAACTGTACTTGGCAGAGTCCATTTGGGCTTACCGATAATGTAAAAGTGTTTTAATTTAAGTATTCAGTGAGTTAGTGTAAGGACTTTTTGGTGCGAATGATGTTGCCGTGAGATGAGGCCCTTGGGTAATACTCTTTTAAACCTTTGAAGAATTCCTTGGATTCGGCATCTTCTTAGCAAGTTTCCCGACAGTTTGTTAGGATGGTGTGATAGCTCTCTAGGTATTTGGCAACCTGCTTGTTGATACCATGTCTAAGCATAGGAACTTTAAGATTATTTTCTATGTCCCTGGTTCTGAGGTACAATTCATCTCCGGTCATGCGCCTCAGGATTTTTGCCTGGACCACTCTTAGCTTTGTAGACCGAAGTTTCATACCTCAGCATGAATGGCCTTGTATATTAGGGCTTTGTTTCTTATGGACAGCGGGCAAGTATGGCCGTGTCGCCAGCAAATGTTCCGATAATATACGCTATAGTCATATACGCTACCCTGCGTTACACCAGCCCGAATGATTCGTGTTTGAGCTGTCGCTCCGTTTCTGTGCTACCTCAAAGGCTCTGTCCGTTAGGAAGCTCTTCACTAGCTAGTACAGTTGGGGCGGAAGAAGGTCCTTGATGTTGGAGAGCTTACACTCAGAAAAAAATCCGTTCAAAAACTACCGAAATCAAGACCATTCGTTGACAATAGTAGAGTAATGCTGCTTTTTCGTGAACTGTGAACGGCGGTGTCATTTCATGAATGCTATTTTAAGACCCGTTGTTCGATCTTCATTAACGTTTAGGTGTTGCGTTAATACCATTTTGGGCTCATTTTACAAACTTTCGGGCTTCTTTAAGTAACATTTTAATAACGTTTTAAAACCACTTGGGGCTCTTTTTGGCAACATTTTGGGAACAATTTTGGAACATCTCGGTCTTATTTTGGTAACACATTAGGTACAATTTTCGAACAATTTTGGAATTTTTGTAAACATTTTGGTTATACTATGTGACTGATTTTAAGACATTAAAATACTCAAACGCTACACCACAAAGGAGGCTGGTCAACTGAACAGGAAGCTTAGGAACCTCCTGGTTCTAATATTAGAGCAGAAGCAGGGGGTTCCTCATGCCAGCAATGCTATAACTGCTTGGGAATTTTAGAGCAGCGTAAGTGCAAAACAAACACCATAACACCAATTGTTCATGATTTCCAAACAACAGTTCGCTTTTTGAACGGACGCGATTGTTTGTTGCAATGTAGTGTGACCAGAGCTGGTGTTTTGCCGTGAACGTAGGGACTGTTTCGTGAACAAAACTTTATGAACGAAATGGTTTAAAAAGGAGTCTGCTTGGGCTGAATTTTGGATCGCAGTTTCCTTCTTAGTGTACCTTCGTGCCACACTTTTTCGAAGGCCTGTTGGATGACAAGGTAAACTGCCACTACAAGTCGATGTATTTGTTTGGGAGTTCCATGGCTCAGTCGTGAGCTAAACTGGAAAACGGGTACATCGAGCATTCTTTGAAGGATTCAGCGCGCGAAGACTTTTCCAAGGCAGGAGGGTGGTTTTCCACTCTATGATGATGTAATATGATTCGATATGATTTGATATGATTTTTTTATGATGATTTTAGTTGATTTGATATCATTCAATTTGATTTCATATAACTTTGCGTAATTTTAAATTATTTGACTTAATATGGTTTGTTATAACTTGACTTGATTTGATATGATTTGATATGATTTGATATGATTTGAGATGATTTGATATGATTTGATATGATTTGATATGATTTGATATGATTAGTTTGATATGATTTGATATGATTTGATATGATTTGATATGATTTGATATGATTTGATATGATTTTTATTTATAAGTTATTTGTATTTTAGGTGTGATTTGATAATTTTTTAAATGTTTTCATACGATTCGATTTGAAAAGACTTGTAATAATTTTATATGATTTTATGTAATTTTAAATGATTTGATTTGATCTAATTTGATATTTTAGAGCATGATTTAGAATGATTTGTGTAGTAATTAGTTACTTATTCATATTCTATGCAAAACTAACACAAGGTTCTCTTTTTTACTAACTTACAGTCACTTAATCCATTATATCCCCCTTCGGACTTTCCAATTCTTTTCTCTTAACCACTTTGACATAAATTTGACTCAAAACTTGACATAGGTGAGCGCCAACCCCCACAAAAAAAAAGTGAAAAATTGTAAAAGGAACCCTCCCCCCTCCCCACTTTCTTTTGGAACTCATTCTGATGAATTACCTGCTAATATATCACCTAGATTCTTCATGTCCATTGTGTGAATTCAAGCAAAGAGCACTCAACTTTGATGCATCATCATAATGCCATGGAGAAGGTTCACCCACTCGAAAGTTGTTTGTAAATAAACCGAAAGGGGATATGTTCAAGTTTTAGCATAATGCATTAAGGATGTTGAATGGAAAAGTGGCTTAAGACTCATGTTTGTGCATAAACAAATTAAGTTTACCGAATGCAAGGCAGCTGAGGCCACCCCCGTTCCGGCTAAACTTAACTAGTTAATGGGCAAAAGGTGAGTGTGTGTGTGTGTGTGTGTGTGGGTGTGCGAGTGAGTGAGGCGAGACATAAATGCATAAGACGTGCACGTTAGACAGCGTCGGTTTCTAATTAATTATGAAAAGTGCGAGAGCGTTGACTAAGACAGTTTTATGGAGCGCATAAATAACTAACTACAAATAAAGTTTCTAAAGAAAGTGCTTAAAAAATACATAAACAGAGCACAACTGAAAGCAGCTAAGTCTCTCAACTGCTCCACAGACACACACACACGCAGAACAAATTGCTATAGTCAATTTAATTAAATTTGTTTGTGGGAGGGAAAACGGTCTACAAAATCCCAGATCCTATGCGCATCGATACAAAAGGATGCGTTTATCTCAATTCTATTTACGCTGATAAGCGCTGGCAGGCAGGGGGAGGACGGGGAAAGGGAAGTAGGACCAAAAGCAGATTGCTAGATTGTTTGAGCTGAGCTGCCTTGAGGGCGTTTAGAGAAGCGCTTGGCAAATGTTTACCGTGGAAATTTGAGTAAAACGAAACTTGTCTTGGCTGAGGGAAGGAAACCAGAAGGACACACACATTCTGGAGCTAAGTAAGAAATCAACAATTTCAAAAACAAATAAATAAACCTTAAACCTAATCTTTGAGTTTGGCAAAAGATATAAAACTCTGCATAATTTAATTCTGATATCTCCAAAACATTTCCCCAACTCAACTTCCGCCTGGCTTAACAAACAATTTAAATTTCTCATTCAATTTCTTGATTTTCCTTTTAATTGTTAGCGACACAATTTGCGTTTGGCAAATCAAATTACAATTTCCTTCAAAATATTTGTCCCTTTTTTTGTTTGCCATGTCAATGAAATAAAACGCAATTTACATTTTTAAACGCACACAGAAATTAATTTATTAGTCGGGATTTGGGAAATTTAATGCGATAACAAAAGCCAAAATCCCAGGCTCAACAAGTTGGTTGAAACTAATCCAGGGCCAAAGCCTAATTACAAATTGTCCACCCACCTTTTGCAGTTGTGCTGCTGGCCGCATAAATAATTACATATTTGTATATGGCAATTCTTTGTTTAAATGACAAATAAAATGCACAGCAATCATTGTTGTAAACAAATTGTTGTTTTTGTCCCACTTGCCACTGGCCAAACACGCGGCGGCGTATGTGCATTTTGTTCTTTTTTTGTTGTTTTTTGTTGGGAAAAAGGGTTGTTAGGTTGCTTAAATATGCATGCAACCATGTGGATTTTGTTTATGAAGCATGGAATTTGCTTTTGGCCCCATTGACGAGTGTGTGAGGCAGTCAGTGTGGGGGGATGGCTGAAGCCAGCGGCTTAACTTGATAGAGTTAAAATGGGCAAATTGCGGGAATAGAAATATTTAGAAAATTGTTGCAAATGACTAACAAGGGGCAGAAATTGAACACCGTCATTTAACTAGATAAATGAAGCATTGACTTAGGGCGAATTGGGTTCTTATGGAATGAAAAACGGTGACAAAAAATAAGCCTTAACTCCCGATTTAAGTAATCCAACCCCTAGGCACATTGGGTCAGACTGAAAAAATTGTAGTCAAAACAATGAAAGCTGTTTGGTTGTGACATTTTGTATACCCTTGCAGAGGGTATTATAAAATTGTGCGGATGTTTGTAATAGAAGGAAGCATCTCCGACCACATAAAGCTCCGTTCTGACTAGCTCTTGCTTCTAGGCAATCAACGGAATTTTGTTTTACAAATGTGTAGCATACTTACTAATGCCCGGTTCTCACTACAGCACATTCTTGCATTCCTGCATTCTTGTGTCGGATGCAACTTTCACGCCATACAAAAATCATAGGGGCTAGTGGTGGCAAACAACTTGCATCCAATTTGGATGCAACAGCATTCGTGACTTTTCGAGTAGTGACTCGGCAGGGTATCGATAATTTTGCCTATCGAACGGGTATCGATTCAAGTGCAACCACTAACAAAAACAAAAAACAGCTGTGACACTTTAAGCGGAATAAAAAGAAAATCGACATGTCAAATAAAGCAGGTAAGTTTAATTATTATTTCAATTTAATTGCATGACATGATTAGAAATTTTGTCGCAACAGGAGACACTAGATTCGCATGGACACCAGAGTCCACAGCTACGGTGCTGGAGCTTTGGGAAGAATATATTGGAGGACTCCGCGGGACTAGAAAAAACTCCCACATTTACAAGGAAATGGCGGAAAAAATTAAAAATTAAATTTTAAATTAAGATTAAATATGAAGCTTGTTTTGTGCCAAATAACATGTAAGAACTGTGAAAAAATAACTGTGAAGATAAAATTCTAGAAAATAAGATTAGGTAAAAATATATTTTATTCATTTGCATTCTCTACAAAATATGCAGAAAGTGTATGGCGAATTGTTTCGGCGTTTTCAGAGTGATTTCCAAGCCACACTTGATGATCAGGCTGTTGGTGGTGCTGGAATGTTTCAAGATCCTGTTGCCAATGTTCCGAAACAGAGCTGTTGTGCATGTTGCAGAAGTTATGCAAGATACAACAGCATGCGATAATCTGAGGAGTCTTCTCAATGCTGTTGTCTAATCCCTTCCCGATCCGACGGAAGCGAGCTTTCAGATGACCAAACGCATTCTCCACAACTCGCCTGACCTTAGACAAGTTATAATTGAAAGCGCGCTGCTCTGGAGTTGCCTCTACGGAAAATGGATATGGCTTCATGACATTCCTTGCAAATCTAAAAGCCGAATCGCCTAGTACAACAATGGGCACCTCGGTCCCATTTATGGTCTTGGTGTTGTTTTGCAGCAAATCGCTTTCATCCAAAATTCTTTTCAAGTTAGAATTTTGAAATATTTGGGAGTCGTGACAGCGACCTGGACACCCAACACTTATGTAAGTGAATCTGTAACTAATGGTACAAATTAAAAGAGCATAAATTATTAAAAAGGTAACATCCTACCGATAGTCGACCAATGCAAATAGCACCGTTGAGTACCAACCCTTGTAGTTGCGATAATCCACTGCGTCTTCAGCCCGAGGCCTCACCTCAATGTGGCAGCCATCTATGATAAACACAAATCATACAATAAATGCATTTCGCTCAATCTATTTAACTATTCCATACCCATAGCTCCGAAGCATTGCGGAAAGCCAAGAGCTTCAAATCCTCTCACGCAGTCGGTCACCGTGTCCTGAGTGAGGAAATCGGCTGGCAGATAATCACTGGCTAACTGGGCAATCACTTCACGGCAAAACTCATGTAATATTGTGCATACAATGGTTTTGGACACTCCGAAGAGCCTTCCAATGGTCCGATACTCCGCGGAAGATCCCAAAGTATACAGTGCTATTGCAATTCGTTTGTCCAAAGGAATTGCCAATCGGAATGGAGTGTCTTGTTTCCGCAGACCCTGAAGACGCTCCAATAAAATTGAGAACGAAGAACTCATCTGAGTTGCGGGGAACGTCCTCCTCCCAAAACGAGCCATATCGTGCCTGTTGAAGTTTCCAATATTAAAAATTTGAATTATTATTTAATTGCTAAGAAGTGTGAAAATTAATTAACTACTTACAAATGTCCAAACGCTACGACGGGTTCTTTCCATTTGCTGATTTCCAGCCCGTGATGTTCCTGCCAAGTCCATCATTTGCAACAACATTGCCTCGTCTTTCTCCAAAGCTGATAACAGATAATCACCATCATCTAAATCCATTTTATTTGCTTCAACTTATTTTTTCACAATGTCAACAAATACCAGTCAGCTGTTCAATGGATGCAAGAACACAAGAATGCAATAATGGTGCCAATGCGAACACCTTATCGCATCTTTTCGATAAATCGAGATGTCGATGACAAAATCACGGCGGCCCTGAAACTAGCATAAACACCCCCCAAAAATATATAACCCCCTTATACATTAATTTTTTTTATTTTTTTTTTTTTCCCCCCTTACTTTCCCCCCCCACCATGCCAACCCCTCATCTTTTGTCTCAATGAAAAGATCTCTAGAAGTAAAAGATGATTCTCTAGTAGCATTTCTCGACATTGAGGGTGCCTTTAATAACGTCCAACCTAACGCCATCACCTCTGCCCTTACATATCTGGGAGTAGATGTGCCGCTGGTAAGATTCATTGACCAATTGCTAACCAGCAGGACGGTGTATTCCAAGCTTGGTGGCGCATCATGACAAAATTGAGGAATTTTTTTTTTATCAAAATCGACTTTTAAAAGTTACATGTAGCACATAATTCATTGTTGGAATTTCGATGTATTCCGAGGGGCGTAAGTGTATTTTTGGCTACGTGGCGCCCATTAATACAATTAACTATTTTAGAGACCGACTAAACGAAAAGGGGATTGCGTGTGGAGTCGGGACCAAATGTCTGTTAGTTTTTGAGAACGACCAAGTGTTTTCAGAAACTTTCAATTAACAATTCGTTACTTTTTAGCAACTAATTATGCGTGAGTTGGAACCAAGTGTTCGTCGAGCTTGAGATCGAATCAGCCATAGAATCAATGTGTGCGCCTCAAGATCCAATTAATAACTATTTATGCGTGTGGGCAGGCAAGCCAAAGCAGATGTCCAAATGCCACTGCCGTTACTTAAAATGCAAGCGAGAAAAGGAATAGCGATAGAGAGAGCGCTTATGCAAGTACAAGGGCGAGAGAATGAAAGCTGCGCAGTCGCAGTGTATTTGTGACTAAGCGACACCGTGGGCAATTAACAAATCAATACAATGAACTTAAATTAGGAACTATGTAGGTTGTATTGGCTGATAGACAAGGCAATTTGTAAAATTAAACAAGAAGTCAACTAATACCAAGTTTACACACCAAATTTATAATGATTAAGGCCCTCCAATTTGAACGTTGACATTGATAATCAGTTATGGCAGCGTCATACATTATCCACACTGTATTTTGTCAGACCAGTTATAGGTAATCGACATAATATTATGCTAAGCCAAATATAAAATAAATAACGTCCCAATTCTTTCTTTTCAGAAGCATAGGTCACATTAAAGCACATTTACCACGATAAAATTTGTATATTCAACTCAACAAATCTTGACCAGCTATTTTCCAAAAATACATTTTGATACTGAGAATTGGTTCATTGTTTTATTTAATTAAAAATTGGAGAAATTAATTTTTAAATTTTATTTACTATTTTGAGCTTTTTTTAACAAAATACTTAAAGTTCATAATCCTAGTAAAAGCTTTCTAGCTGAACTGTTGTATAAATGCTAAATTTGTATACCACAGTACAGGTGGGGAAAATGTCAGGAAAAGTTCTTATGGGGAAAGTATGAGCCAAATTAATAAATCCTGAAAATCTTTTAAATTTCAATTAGAAAGAGTAATAATTAAACCACAGACATCAATTAGGTTTTTGCATATATCATTTCTGAAAGATCGCTTCAGACAAGAACTTGCAATGGACTAGTGGGATCGAATCGAATCAAGTGGTTCGATTACTCTGCGTTGCTTCGAACCGCATTTACTTCCCCGGGGTTCATCCAGCCAATCAATATTTGTATTCTCAAAGAAACTTTCTTATTTGAGTTAACTTTTAGCAGCTATTTCTCTCACTTTCACTGTCTACAAACTTACATATTTTAATTTCAGAACCCTTGTTCGCACTTTTAACTTCTTTCAATTACATTCCAGCTTTCCCTTTTCAGCGACTTTGTCAATTCTTCTTCTGCGAAAAACTTTTAATAAAACTTAAAACGTTTTTTTTTTTACAACTTTAAAACTGGATTTTAATTGAATTCTTCTTCACTGTGTTTCCATCAAAGCTGGCGCTTGGAACTTTTTCTCACAAATTTTCTAATTACTTCAACTCCCTGAACATTTTTCAGCAAATTCCGTTTGCCAAAAGCCTTTGTTTTTCCTGTTTTTTTTTTCGTGCAAAATAAAAAAAGTTGGCCACTTGCAATCGAAATCCAAATCGATGTTAAATTCTCTCTAAAAGTATATATAAATCGGAGAAGCAGAAAACATAATGAAAGCAGCAGCGAAGTTCGCCTTGTAATTTGTGCTGGTCTGGCCTCAATTAAGTTCAAGTGGGGAAAGGGGAATGGGGAACGGGGGAGGGGACGGTGGCGAAAGTTTTCCTATTTTGTTAGTTTTTAAATAATTTGGCAAATTTTAATTGAACCGGGTCGGTGCATTGAAGGCATTATTTAAAGCCAACTTTGTTGTTGCCAGCTGCGATCTGCGCTCCACTCAACCGATTTGCAGTAAATAACTTTCGCCCGGTCTGGTTGTTATTTTTGTTGCCCGGGTCGTTGATGTGTGCGGCTGACCGCAGCATGCGGCGGCCAGTGCTGCTGCGTTATATATTTTGGTTTTTTTTTTTTTGTTTTTGGTGCACATGCATACGCCTATAAATAACCAGGGAGAGAGAGAAGTGAACGGGGCGAGTAAAAGAGTTCGAAAAAACGATGCAAAAAGGCTGAAAGTGTAACTAATATATCAGTAAAATGGGGAATGAGGGGAATGAAAAAATATTGTAGTGTGTGTGCAAGCCATATAGTATAATAGGCCGAAACCAGGACAGCAGCAAATGCAAAAAAATGGTGAAAGTTTGTTTATGATCTTTAGGTAAGGATTATACTTTACTGAGTTGAGGGTAGGTGTGGTAGATCCTTTTGAAAGGAATGAGCTGCTTAAATATTTTCCTATCTAGCTTCGCCAAATTAAAACTTGGGTTGATAACGGCAGACTTGCTGGATTGCTTAAAGATCTTACATAAAGATTACATCCCGGCCTTTTCATACATCTGAGCGAAAAGTACTATTTCCTGGATCCCATCCCGAAAAAGCACAACTAACCCACTTTTAACCTCTGTTGGCCCTCCAAATCTGAATTTTGTTGAATGAAAGAACCCCTTATGGGTCTCGCCCAGTGCAATCACGCCCATGGGCGTTATTTCCACAAAAAAACAAGAAAGGGAGCTGTAGTCGAGTGCCCCGACTAGAAAATACCCTGTTCCCTTGATTTCGTGTGTTTTCCTTTACATACACACACACACACACATACACACTCAACATACACACAAACGAATGCGCGCATGCGGCCGCGCGCGATAACTGACAATAGAAGACCCCTCTCTCCCACAAGCAAAATTGATATATAACTGCATATAACTTCGCTGTTTTTTGTCCGATCTTATTGATCTTTTCAGAATAGATAGATATTGGGCCTTACAAGATATATTTAAGGTCTTGAGGGTCTAACTTCAAAACTGTGGCTCTGACAGTTTTTTACGCTTAAAGGCGGGAGGGGGAGGAATTTTCCAAATCTGAAACAAACTCGTTTTGATTCTGGTATACACCTACCTACATGCTAATTTGTGGCTCTATCTCTTATAGTCAGACGGGCAGACGGACGGACAGACGGACGGACGGACGGACAGACGGACATGGCTAAATCGACTCGGCTGTTAATGCTGACCAAGAATATATATACTTTATAATGTCGCAAATGCTTCCTTCTACCTGTTACATACTTTTGCACAACTTCATGATCCCCCTTTTTCCATTTTTAATGGGAACAGGGTATAAATAGGGAAAGTTAACTTCGGCTCGGCCGAAGTTTTTTATACCCTTGCAGCCTCCATTGAAAACAAATAAGTTTTTCTACTTTTCGGACCATACTTTTCGGTACCGGCCGGATCGGATGACTACTGCATATAGCTGTCATAGGAACGATCAGTCGAAAAACTAGTTCTTTACCAGGGCTATTGGCATTTACTTAATTTAATTAACTTGCAGTTTTTACTGGCTCGAGGTCTTGTTATGCTATTGGCATAACTTTAAACAGAGGCACACAACACAACAAAGGAGGCTTCAGGTTGATCGGACGATTTTTTTGTTGTTTTTGCGGGCAAGCTTGCCTTTGGAATTCCCAAACAGTTTTGCCGTGGAGAGACTGCTCTTTTGATAGACATTTCAGGCTCAAGATCGCTGATGAGTGAGGATTTGGTCCTCATGAAATATATAAATTAGTTTTACGCAGCATCCTTTGGTTTCCCTTTGCTTTACCCACGGACTCTCCCATTTCCTGCGTTCTCTGCGTTTTTTGCAGAGAAGTGAGGGCATGCAACGATGCAGCGCCAAGGCAAATAATTAACAAATTCTTTTTCTTATAGCTTTGCCCATGTCTGTTTTTGCAAAAATACTAAGCAATAGAGATTTTCGATTAGCTAGATATTTTATAACGCACTAAGTCGATTAATTGACAGCTGCTATAGACAAACCAATTGGTTTGTGGGTAAACACAAAATTTTCGCAAACCAAGTTTGCGAGTGTGAACACTAAGCCAAATTCAATGAAAACTTTCGAAGTTCCGACAAATTTATTTGCAAACTAATTTGGCGTGCATGTGAACACCTAGACAAATTCGGACACAAATCCGACAAACTCAGCCATGACAGTTTGTGTAAATTAATTTGCCCGTGTGAACTTAGCTTAAGGGAGCCTGGTTTGCTACTTCGAATTAATTTGACACACAAAATTTCTATATCGTCTCTGCTTTCAATAGCTTAAAATAATTTCATTTAAAACGATTCCCCAAATGAACACGTTAATTTGGTTAGTTTGATCAAATTTGCAGTTATTAAAACGATGCTTCTTTTCCAGTGCAATTTCACACCCACTCCGCTCACTCACTCACTCTCGTCAATATTGTTAAAACGTTAACAAGCATTATTGGACGAGTACATTTCAACTGACCCGTGCAATGCGTGTGTGAAATTATTCACTGGAAATTGGTTAAAAATGTCGGAACGCAAATATTTGTCGTGCATTTGTCGCTTGGCAATTATTAAACTTAATCAAATGAAAACCACGCCACGAACCTCAATTAACTCAGCTATAAAAATCATTTGCGGTCATTTGGCGTTTGCAAATATAAATAAAAAGCATAAAGTTATTATGGGCGGCGCAAGGAAACTTCGAATCGAATTGAATTGAAATATAAACAATTTTTATTGCGAATCCACTGATATGTTGACCGCAAATGTATATGGACTCGCTGGCAGTCGTTTGCATTGTAATATTAATGCGATTTACATTTGTAATTAGGTGAACAATATTTTAATTTGCATAATTTAGTAACTAGTCATGAAATGCGCCCGCATGGAGAGGGCATAGAAAACTTTTCTGGCAAATTAATTTGCAATAGTTTTGTGTTGCTATTTTCAGGGCAGATTGAAAAAGTTTGCTTACGAAGGGGGGTAAGGGGTAATGAAGCATTGGTTCCAGGCAATTGAAATGTTTATTCTCGAATACGTAAATCCAATTGCCAGTGGCAAAGAGAGAGATAGGAAGAGGGAGGCAAGGGCAAATCAGATGCAAGGCATTTGCATTGTGAAGCAGCGAGAGGATGAGAGGATGAGCAACTTTTGAGACCAGACCATTTTTATGTCCGATATGCTGCAGGGCAACAGCTGGGTATATTAGGCAATAGTTAAAGTGAGTCGAAATATTTGAAGCCCGAAAAATAAAGCCAACTTTAAGTATGTTTTTTTTAGTATCGAAATTTAGTAACAATTGCAGGATATTGTCTAGTTCATCTTCTTCAGTTTCATATTTCTTTCACAGTTTGCTTGTTATGCATGGAATTCCCCTTCCAGCTCTGCTCTCTCTCTCTGCAACCATTCACAATCCCAACTGAAGCAACATTTTGCCTGCTCAAAAGTTGCATTTTTGCTCCATAAAACAGCAATAAAAGCTTTCGTTGCGTTGGACATTGCCAAGGACTTGGACTTGATGGCCTTTTGTGCGAAAAATTTATATATATTTTACCATAAGGATATCTGCAATAATAGCATATCCATCTATATCATAAGCAATTGATTCCACAAAAGCATTCAAATGGATAAACGATTTGGGGGGAGGGGAACAGCTAAGCCAGACGACCGAAAGTAGCATGTCCTTCATCCTTCTGCCGAGTGACAAATTAGGCACTTTTGGGTTTTGTAATTCGCCTTCGTTGGCTGGCAAAGGCGACAAACAAGAAATGACCGCAATTTGTGCCCAGCCAGTGCCAGGCAGAGTGATTGGTGTGGATGTTCCTCACCTACAAAGCGGAATAAAGATGTTCGCGACAGAAGCGACAGTTATAAATAGCCTCAGTAAAATTGTCGACGCGACAACAGGACACGGACACGAACACACACACACACTTCTAGTTTATTCAAAGTTACGGCTACCAGGACATCCTCCTAGCAGACAGCAACATATTTTTCTCTTGCTGCTTGCTGTTGCTCTTGTTGTTGTTGTTGTTGCTGTTGGCCAAGGCTGCTCCGTCAGCATCATTATGGCTAATAAACATTCCCATTTGCGGCTGCCCCAAAGGGCCCCGGCTAGACTTTACCCCTGAAGAGGTCTTCCTCCTCTGACAGAAGGTGAAAGTTGCACGAGTGATGGCTGAAAGTTTTCACTTAATGATCAATAGAAGTTTCAGTTTCAGTAAAGTTGCTGGCAAAAAAGGTCAAAAGATCAGAAAGTCAAACAGATGTTAAGTTGTGCAAGAGTAATTATTAGTGGCAAACATTTAGCAAAGAGGACACCAATTTCAAAAATGCTACAAAATATTAGTAAAATTTAAAATTATTTCAATTAACTAGACTTTCATTTTGATATCGGATTGAAATTTGGCACATTGAATGCTTAGGCAAAATTCTAATTTCGAAAAAAATGTTACACTGATCGAACCACGACTGGCCCACTATTATTACTTACACTTTTGCAAGTTTAAGCGCTGTAATATAGAAAATGAATTAAGCCCAATAATTTGTAAGTGACCAGCTCAACTACTCCGAGCTGACTGAGTCATTATTTGATTTTTGGTCTGCTTTTATAAAATTTCTTCCTTCGCATTTGAATCAATATTTACTTGAAATTATTTCGAAAGTGGGCAGAAATGAGCAGAAGGGTTTAATCATTCATTCATTTAAACACTTTTTTGAACAACTTGTCGTTTTTAGTTGTGTGCAGCTGTCTGCTGCAAACAAGTTGTACTCCACGAGACACGATTACATTTGTTTAATTTTTGCTATTATAAGCAATATCAGCAAATCGGAATATGGGCATTTCCACAACACGCACGTGACAGTCGTACGCCTTTATTAACCTTCATCATAGAAAAACACTGAAAAATTTTAAACTAAATTGACCCATATTGGTGTTTAAAAAGTATTTTACTGCCATACATAAAGGCATAACGTGATGTGACAGGATATGGAAGTGAGCCATTTTTGCTTTCATAAAAATGCTCAAATCTTCGAAACCCGTTCGACTTTCTTAATACAACAAATTTCAATACGATCTGCAATAAGTTTTAGTTTATTTACGATCTCTTCTTAAAGCTCCAAATGCTGTTTAACTTACAGTAAATATCGGTTATATGACGAACCGCTTGTATGCAAATACCGCTTATAAGCAAAAATTCCACATTAGAGAGCATTATGCGCCAATTTAATATGAGAATTTAATTGCTTGTTTGCAAATCGCTTATAAGCAAATATCAGTTGTATGCAAGCTTTTTTCACCAAAATTGAAATTGTTCATACTATTTTAATCGGTTGTAAGCAAACTTTCCAGCACTGTTCCTGCGAATTCAATTATCGATTGACTTTTCATCGATAGCTAAACATATGAATCTTTAACTTCTAAACAAAAAATTTCGGTCTTAAATGACTAAAAACAAACAACAATCAAAAAATGCTTGCTGAGAAGTATAAAGTAAGCGTCAGCACCATTTCGCGCATTAAAAACAATGCAAGTGAGGTCCGTGCTGTCACCAATCCTTACAAGAAAAGGCATAGAAAACCACACATGTTCACTTGGAAGCATCATTGTTGTCCTGGTTCAACCAAATCCGTTCTAAAAATGGAATTGTTAGTGGACTAGTCTTGCTCGCTAAGGCACAGGAGTTCGCCACAAAGCTAAGTGAAGACTATGCACCAGATCGGAGCTGGCTTCAGCGTTGGAGCAAGCGAAACTCTATTAACTTTGCAAAGATTCACGGCGAAGGCAGTGAAAATAATACAGTAAGTGCGGTCGCTTTTATCTCTGATCATTCGCCGCATATTCTGGACAAATTCACTCCAGAATGCATATTTAATGCTGATGAAACTGGATTGTACTACAAGGCACTGGCCGAAAACTTCGGATGGTCCAATCCAGACGGCGAATACATTCAATGCGACAATGATCTGGCCTGTATCGGAACTATTTCGGACATGGATACTATTGCAGACGTATTGAAGGAAAATGAAAATCGGATTGAAGATGAGGAGCATTTTGCACAATCTGATTTCAATACAAAACATCCCTCAACCAAAGAGACTCTACTAAGCTTAGATTTGCTGCGCGATTATTTTTCTTCTAATAATATAAGCGCTTTAGAGGCTTTTGAAGACATTGACGACATTATCTTAGAAAATGCTGAAAAAATCAAACACCAAACGAAAATAACAGATATTTTTAAGAAAATTCGTGTAGGTTATTTTTAATACCATAAAACCTACACTCATAAAAAAGTCCCAAATTAGCCCTTAAAATTAGAAATTCGCCTTTGAAATCCTAAAATTTGGAAAAATAGTTTCTAAATATTATGGAAAGCTTTTCTTAACCAAAGGGCTACTTTTTCTTTAGAATTAGAATCTCTTTCTGAATCATAGAAAACTATTTTCTTAAAATAAGACATTTTTTCTAATATAGAGACAAATTTTTCTTAATAAGAGAAAGGTATTTTCTTAGAGGCAGAAAAAATTGTTTAAGACCACCGGTTCAGGTCCACCACCGGGTCCAGGCCCACCACCGGTCTAGGTCCACCTCAATGGCCACCTCCAGGTCCACCTCCTGGTCCACGTCCACCACCGGTTCAGGTCCAAGTCCACCACCGGTTCAGGTCTAAGTCCACCACCGTTTCAGGTCCACCGCCGGTCCACTGGGTCCATGTCCACCACCGGTCCAGGTCCACCTCAATGGCCACCTCCAGGTCCACTTCCTGGTCCACGTCCACCACCGGTCCAGGTCCAAGTCCACCACCGGTTTAGGTCCAAGTCCACCACCGGTCCAGGTCCAAGTCCACCACCGGTCCAGCTCCAGGTCCGCTTCGCTTAAACATCAACCCAAGCTGCTTTGATTAATTTTTATTAAATAAATAAAAATTTTCAGGGACTGACTGGGATTAGAACCCAAGACCTTTGTCGCGCGCAACTGAAATCTAACGCCTTTTTTTCTAAAAGCAATGGCTACTATCGCCATATTTTTAAGAAAATTAGTTCCAGAAAATTGTCCTGTTTTTAAGAAATTACAGTAGTCTCTTTAAGGGCTTCTATTTTCTAAAATTAAAGGTTAATTTTGCCCTTTTTTAAGAAAAAGACTTTAGAAAAATGCGCCCTAAATATCAGGAAAAATCTGGCCTTTTCTTGTTTTTGGAAAAGCTTTTTCTAAAAAAATTTTTTTATGGCATATTTTTCTTAGTTTCAGAAAACTTTTTCTGTTTATTAGAAAATTTTTCTAAATACCAGGGCAAATTTTAAAATAGTGCGATTTTCCAAAATTCATGGCGAATTTTTTTCTGAGTGTACCTAATTGACTGAATTCTTGGATATTCGTTATTTATGAGATATTTGAAACGAAATGTGTTTTTAAATTGTTCTTCTTCTTTTGGTCATTTGTTGGTAATAAAATCATCACAACTGTTTTACTGTTTCGGCTGCCGCTAAAACCGCCACTCGCCTCTGCTCCCGAGCGACATCCCACCAGGAGGACACACCCAGCTCGCAATATCTCCCTGCAACTGGTCGCGCCATCTCCGCCTCTGTCCATGCCGACCGTACATCCCGTTTTGCTGGAGCGTTATCATCCATACCGTGTTGTTTTATGCGCTGGACAAGCTTAGTGTCCCCATACTCACAGTCGTGATTCTTTCGTGCGGAATTCGTCGCCAACGTTTAGAGGTCCATAAATCCTCCGAAGAACTTTTCTCTCAAACACGCCAATTGCCGCCTCATCCGTTGATGACATTGTCATGCTGCCGTATAGCAGGATGGTATGATAAGCGACTTGTATAGCGCAATTTCTGCTCTTGAACTCCCTGCTGTGTCACGGTTTCAAGAGTATCTCCGCTGCGGGGTGCGCGGTCGTCGTCCGGGTGGGATTCCTTAACGTTGTATCCCCATGCAACGATTGTCCAAGTGAGCTGCTGCGCGTTGATGTGGTACTCGTCTTATCCTCTTTACCGCTAAGCCCATAAGTTTTGACTGCTTCTCTATCTCTGAGAACGCCCGTTTTACCGCAGATTCGTCTTTGCCTATGTTCAATATCATCGGCATATGCAAGTAGCATGTTATCTCTGGTGAAGATGGTGCCCGTTCTGTTAGCATTTGGGCACTGGCGCAGTATGTACTCCATCAGCAGATTAAAGAAGTCACACGATAAGGTGTCACTCTGCCTAAAACCTCTTTTGGTATCGAAAGGCTCGGAGAGGTTTTTTCCTATTTTGACGGAGCTTTTTCTGCTTCTCAACGTCATCATGCAAAGTCGAAAGTACTTTGCTGGAATACCAAAAGTAGACAGGGCTTCAAAGAACTTTGACCTTATCGGCGTGTCAAGGGCGGCTTTATAGTCAACAAAAAGGTGGTGGGTGTCGATCTTTCTCTCTTGGGTCTTCTCCAGAATTTGTCGCAGTGTGAATTTCTGGTCCGTGGTGGATTTGCCAGGTCTAAAGCCACACTGATAAGGTTCAATCAGTTCACTCATTCTCGGCTTTAGACCTTCACATAGGATGCATGATAGAACCTTATATGCAATGGAAGGAGACGGATCGTAAGTAATAAGCGCAGGGCTCTTTTTAAATATTGTAAATATAAATATTATAAATATTTTTCACCTTGGTTCGGCTAAATGTTCGGTTTACAGTGAATAATACTTCAGAGTTCCGGGCTCGAAATGCTTTAAATATAAGCACGAAATTCTTGAATATTCCGAGCATACAGTCAAAGAACCAAATATTTAAAATTTAATTTAACAAAGCTTTGATGCTCAGCTGTTCTTATTCTTTCCGTTTGGGCCTCACACTGCTTTACAAAAGTATGCGCATAAGTTACAAAGCGTTTGCCTTTTTATGTACGCTTCAAGTGTTTACCAATAGGATATGGATTTAGATTTCTTTTCGCAATGCATACAAATTCTTGCAACTTGTCGAAGAAGAAGACGAAAACTTTATTTTTTTGGATCAGATTTTATGCAACACACACTCACACACACTCGCACACAAAGAAATGCAAGAAAAAGGTAAGGGGATAACTTTACCATGTACAAGTATTTGCCAAAGTAAACGGAAACATTAAAATTTTATTTGTGTGCCAAAAGCTGGAGGGAGAAATCGAATGGGGAAAAGGCTACAGCAAAAAAATATGCGAGGCACACACAATGGCACGCGAAAGCGACATCAGCGATTTGTAATGGACAACAGGGGCATTAAAAGAGATTTCAGATTAAATGATATGGCTCCCATTCTCCCTGGGTTATTCTTATCAATCTCTATTAAGCTCTCTCTCTGGCAAAGAGAGAGGGAAAAAAAGTAGTAAACTGAAATGCATTCAACTTTTTGTGCTGCCTTCGGAGTAGAAGAACTCTTGCAGCATTTGAAGCAAAAAGCCATGACAAATGGCCAACAGAATGCATATTTATGATTGCACACACACACACACACACACTCCTGACCACACTCAAGGGCAGCCTGATTGGTGTTGTTGCTGTTGTTGCTGTTGTAGGCACTCTCATAGTACTCGGGTAAAATGCCAGCACAAACTTTATACGCACGTAGTCAATTACTCATACCAAAACGCCAACTGAACCTGCAGCTAGACCTACGCCACCCACCACAAAGTACACACACATTGTCATTTCCCATTTTCAATGTATGTGTGGGTGTTTGGGGGAAAGGCCTGTCACACTTGACCACTTCAAAAAAAATGTACAAAAAAAAAAATCAACATAGAAACTATATAGTTACATATACAGAGCAGGCTTGCAATCAGTGGTCGGCAGCCTTTTGATAGTGTGCTTTGAGCAACAAAGTAGACAAGAGTAATCACATCTTCTTCAAATGTTAACAAATTCTGTAAATTTTTCCTTGTTTCGTATATCCTTAAAACAATTGTTTTTCATACATTTCCCAGCTTCCCTTTGTGTCATATAAAATTACTTTTAAATCGATTTAAATACCATTTTTTACACACAATTTCAAGCTTAAGCAACTCCCTCTCCCCATTGCCAGCTTGTTCAATTTTCGACAAGTGTTTTCAGTTAAAACTTTACAAAAGCAGCAAAAACTCCATAAATATTGCATTGCACATCGAATAGGGAAAGTATTTTCTAAGCCCACAGAGTAAACAAAACAAACAATCTCCTGTTCCCTGCTCTGACTCTCTGTTTGTGTCTGTGACAATTACAATTGAAATTTATAATGCTTGAATTGTTTGAAAATACCAGGGGGCAATGCCATGAGTTACTGTTAATTAGAAAATTGTACAAAATTGTTATTCAATAAATTTTTTGTTGTGAGAACGTTTGCTATGCTGGCAGACTATGAAGTTGTTACAATTTCTAACTAAATGTTTGACTTTTGGAAAAAAGGCATTAAAAATAAATAAATATTACTAAAAATAGCAACATTGAAGGAAAAGATAACCTCGTACATTTGAAAGAAAGAATTAAGAATTTGAAAACCAAATTTGGGAAAAATGTGATCGGTAAAAAACTTTATTTAACTCAATCCACCCTTGCAGATAAAATAAAATTGTCCCGATGTTTGTAACGCACAGAAGGAAGCATCTCCGACTACAAAAGGTATATATATTCTTGATCAACATGACGAGTTGAGTTGAGTTAGCCCTGTCCGTCTGTCGGTCCGTCCACCCGTCTGTTTCTATGCTATCTCCTCCGTCAGTCTTAAAGCTATCCTTTTCAGTTGCCATAAACAAAATACTAATCAAAATTGGCTGCTAATGCAAACATATGATAAACATATGTGTCCGAATATAACAAAAAAAAAAAGAGTGGGCGTCGTGGAAAACCCGGTAGGAGCGAAGCTCTTTTCAGGTGTTAAGGCCCGTATCCAGATGTGAATTAATTCAATGTAAAGTAAAATTTTCATACAAAAATAACAGAAGGAAACTAGAAATAAAATATTGCTTCAAAATTTGTATGAAAATTAAACTTTACATCGAATCAATTCACATCTAGATACAGGCCTTTGATCTAGATCTAGATACAGGCCTTGAAATTTTTTAATTTTCCATTTAAACCAACGAAATGGTTGCTGAGTTTCCCAATTTTTTAGGAACTTAACATTTGTTTTGAACTACTATGAAATCCCTTCAAATTTGGGCAAAAAAGTCGCTGTTTAGGTCACTGTATAGTAGTTTGTTTTAGTCACTGTTTTGGTCACTTTTGGTCACTATTTAAGTCACTGTTTTAGTCACTGTTGTAGACACTGTTTTGGTCACTAATTAAGTCACTGTTTTGGTCAATGCTTAGGTCACTGTCTTAGTCACTGTTTGGGTCACTGTTTAGGTCGCTGTTTTAACACTACATTAGTTACTGTTTCGGTCACTGTTACGGTCACAGTTTTGGTCACTATATGAGTCGCTGTTTTGACACTGTTTCGGTCACTGTTTCGATCACTGTTTTGGTTACAGTTTCGGCCACTGTTTCGATCACTGTTCAGGTCACAGATTTGGTCACTATATGAGTCGCTGTTTTGACACTGTTTTGGTCACTGTTTCGATCACTGTTTTGGTTACTGTTTCGGTCACTGTTCAGGTCAATTTTCAGTTCACAGTTTTGGTCAGTGATCTGGTCACAGCTTCGATCACTGTTTTGTTCACTTCCATATCGCCCAACCACTCACAACCCACCTGCTACTATGGCTGTCTTTGCAAAGTCAGTAGCATATCTAAAAATTTGTCGCAAAGACAATCGTTTTCTGGATTTGCCCCCCTGTCGACCGTCCGTAAAAGAGCTACGCTCTAAAAAAATATCGATAATCGAATGTACACAGCCTGCCAAAATTCAAAATTCACCTTTACCTTTGAACACACCACGTTAATAAACGTGCTAACTCTTCACAACATATAATGTTGTGCACGTTAACTTCGGCCTACTAGAATAAAATAACCAAACAAACAGCTGATTCGTTCGATAGGTAGGACATTCTCTGGTCACCTTGTTGCAGCAATAGGAATTCATTTATATCCAGTGAAAGTGTCGCTTATTCATTATGGTCCACTCTGATAATTCTCCATAAATTAACTAGTAGGAAGTTGACATGTTAATTTGGTATAACAAATTTGGATATAATTTTCTTCACCAAGCAATGTGTTGGTTTAGTACAGAGGCAGGCAAAAAATTCAATTACATTTTTGCATTGGTGTGTGTGAGAGCAGCGCAAAAATTGCTCTCAATTTCAGTAACGCAGCGGCGCTTGTACAGCTTATACTGTGTGCGTCGGAGCAGCGCTGCTTTGAGAACTTTCGTATGCACACGAGATAGGAATGTGCCTGTCCCTGGTTTAGTACCAATCACAAAATAATTTTGAACCAAACCTTTTTAAGCTTAAGGGCTCTGGCACAATTATTATACCACTTAGCTTTTGTCAGCTTCCGACTAGCTTTTATAAAAATAAACTTATTAAAGCTTTTAGCTTTTGTTAAGAAAGTTCCGAAGCTTTTTTATAAGCTCGTGCATAATAAAATGCGCCTAATTTTAAATGCTGTATAGCAGTGCTGCCAGACTTTAAGAAAAAAAGAGATTTCCAAAAAGAATGCCGAATTTTTGAATAATGTCTACATCGATATTTGATTCGATATTAACCAAGGCCAGTGTTTGCAAGTACCTAGGTATTAGTACCAAGGTACATACCAAGATACAAATTATGTGTATCTTTTACCTTACCTTGGAATTTTATTTTTTGGGTACCTTTTACCTTACCTAGGTCCAAATTTTCATTTACCTTACCTTATCAATAGAAAAGGTACTAGGTACTATGACACTTCCAAAATTTGAATTGAAGTAGATTCCAAATAAAACCAACAAAACTGTAGAGTTTTAAAAATTGGCTAGTAGAAGAAATAACGGAAAATTTGGAAACTGTTGTTAATGAGAGTTCAAATTCAAAGGATTCTGAAGACTTTTTCGTTTTCAATAATGTTATATTGGACGAAACTGAGAATTGTTCCGCAAATTCTAATATTGAATTGGAAATCTTAACTTGTATGGCCGATAATAGCAAGTCTTCAGAGTCTATACTTAACTATAAAAATATTTGTAATGTTTTTTATAATTATAATATCATTTTGCCTAATTTAAAGAATCTTTAGCTGTGGAGGCCAAATACTTACTCAAAAAAGAAACAGACTAGGTGACGAAATCTTCCAAACCTGAATAAATCTTTTTGATTAAAGCGTCCAAAGACAGGTGTTTTTTGAATTTGAAAAAATGGAGAATCATGCTTCTAATACAAAAGTACTTTTTGTACCTATACTTTGCCTAGGTACTGAAATATCTGGATACCTTTTACCTTACCTAGGGACATTTTTAACATTTAACTTACTACCTAACCTAGGTAAAAACAACAAAGAAAGTCGGTCAAGCCCGACTACTGTACGGTGCTGCACGATGGCGGCGCTGTGTCCTATAACTGTTGTATATTTATTGTAGTGTTTACTAAATGGGGAGATAGACGTTTTCCAATTTCGGGGGCTGCAGAGGGCGTGGCAAAATTGAAAATAAACTGCCAAGAAAGAGCATATCAAGTCAAACTTATCTTACATTTGGATCTGTTTGTTCATACGGAGGGCTGGGACACTCGGCTGTTGATGCTGATCGATATATAGGAGCTGTTACAAACTATAGAGTATAGAGTCGAAAAGATTCTCGACCGATCAGAATTTAGCTGGTGTCATATAGTTTTTGGCTAAGTAAAGTTCATCCTTAGTCTCAATCCTTAAAAACTAAGTATAAGTCCACGTCAAATAGCGGAGGTATTTTTATCAAACTTTAGAATGTGGAAAATAAAGTTTTAAAAGCTCATTTAAATCGTTGGATCGCTCTTATTATAAAATTTTCCGGATGTTTGTAACGCATTGAAGGAAGCATCTCCGACTACATAAAGTTTATATATTCTTGATCAGCATTAGCTGAGTTGACTTAGACCTGTCCGTCCGTCTGTCCGTCAGTTTCTATGCTATCTCCTCCGTCAGTCTTAAAGCTATCTTCACCAAACTTTGCATGAAGTCTTTTAGTAGTGTTGATATGTCCAAATAATATAGGGAGTTTATGTCGCCATTGTGTTAGTCTTCATAATCTGTTTTCTTCTGGGCTCTCTTATATTGTTTTCTTCTGGATTCTCTTTTAATTGTCGTTCCATAAGATTTAGTTTTTCGCTCTTAACTCTTAAAGCCCTTCCATGAGTATATAATCGGAACTTACCATTAAATCAGCTCTGGAAGTAATATTTTCTAGCTTTTGAACGTGCATCATATATGAAATGATGACAAAAACTTCTTTCTGTTCAAAAATCGCACCGAATCTAAGCCCTTCAAGCCCGTTCTTAAATCTAAATGTGTTTATTTTTTGGACTTTTGAAGGTGCGAAAGTTTGAAAAACCTTAAAACTAGGTATCCTATACTTTTTTAGGTAACATCAAGTTGAGTTCGAAATTTGAACTTCGAACACATTACAAAGTATTAGCTTTGGTTTTTAGAGGTGTTAAACCACTGGTTTTTGTCGTAAGGCCTTGGATTTTTTGATTAGCCGTTTCGAATCCGGGTAAAGGATGGTGAAAAACAATAGTTGAAGTTAGAAAACATATGAAAACAAAGGCACTTCCCACACAGGAAACAAAACTAAAAAACCCAATTACAGTTTGTCAGCTTCAGGGCTCGAAAATCAAGCAAACAGCGCTCTACCTCACTGAGGCCTTAGAAATTCCCCCAAGAATTCGTTTTCAAAATCTCTCCAAGTGCATTTTCCATACGTAAAGCAACAATAAGTTTATTTTTTGGACAGAAAAACTAAAATCATTAATACATAAATAATATTAATATATATATTTTACTGTTGTAGAAGTTTTTTGTTTTGCCAAGCGCTTTGCCTAATTTTGATAGCTTTAATATAAACGATTTATACAATTCTTAGTAGGCTTTAAAGCAGATCAGTTTCGCTTTTTGTTTTTCCTTTCTTAACACTTAAGTTGTATATAAAAAGCGAGGTGACGACAACGCGTGAATATCCCTTAACCAAAAACCTGACTTTTTGCCAAATAATACATTTTTCAAACCAAATACTTAAAATGTTTTCCAAAAACAAGAAGTGGATTTTACAATTACAATAACAACTATGTAGAAAGAGATGTAAATGCTAACTAGTTTTAAAAGTAGTGGCTGTAGTTTTTGTTTTTGTGTTGATTTCCCATTGGATGGATTTTTGTGTGTGTGTTTTTCAGGGAACTGGTCAGAAGTTTAACTGGTTTGGTCTACTCTTTTACTTTTAACTTAATATCTAACAAATAAATGTGAGTGCTGTTCGGTTATGCTTCATCTCTTGCGCTTCTAGTACTCAATGGGATTCGGATTGCGTGGCTTGCGTGAATATTTCAAGCCCAAATCATCGCCAACTTCATCGATGACCTCCAGGGCATAATCCAATTGTTCTTTGGTATGGGCAGCCGATAAGCAAAAGCGTATGCGACCCTCCATAATGGGTGTGGCGGGGAAACCAGCGCCCACCACAGCTATGTGACGTGTGGTTAGGGTGCGGACCACAGCTCTGTATAGCAAAAACAAGATTAAGTTTAAGAAATTTTAATTTATTTGGTAGAAATTAACTTCAACTCACCCAATTTTTGAGAACAAATACACCAACATGGGCACCACCGGCGAATCCTCATGACCATAGGTAATCACACCAAGCTGCGCCAAACGCCTGCGGAAGTATCTCGTATTCCTAGCCAACTGATTGATCTTATTACGTCCCGTTTCAGTGCCATCTTCACCCATTATTGTGCGCATGGAGGTCAAAATCTGTTGGGCTATGGGCGGCGATACGGAACCAGCATAACAATGGGCATGACTGTTGGTGCGCAAAAAGTCAATCAGTTTCTGTAGACGATGGAGGAACAGGGCATGGGATTAGTAAATGAAAATATTAGAGGGTAAGCGGTATAAGGAAACATTCAAAAATACCCAAAAGATCAAATTGTTAAAATTAATTGCTCATGATCGAGGACTTGGTCTTTTAAGAAACGCCTGTCCGATCTACCTAAGACTCCTTTGTTGTGTTGTGTGTGCCTCTGTTTAAAGCAGAGCTAGCAAATAACAATTGACCGTTTTTCGTTGTCCAAAAATAACAGTTATTTACGGACCCTTTGAGCAAAAAGTCAGAGATGAACCGTTCAAATCGGCTCATGAACGAATCGCTCAGTGCTCAACGAACAACCAATGGATTTGTTAACATTTTGCTCTGCTCACTCACTGAGCAAATCGTCGCGAGCGAAAAAGATAAAAGTCATTTGCGTTTGTGTGTGTGATGTGTGAGTGAGGTGTCTGTTTGGGCTTGCGACTCACACAAACCACACACACATAAAACAAATAAAAGAATAAAAGACCATTTGAGGTGAGTCGTTCGGCTTTTTGCTCATCTACTGACTCTTAATGTGCGAGCGCTCAGTCGGATCGCTGTCTGTAAATTGTTATTGAATGAGCAAAACAAGAAAAGCTCAAAAGCTCTTGTTTGTTTTTCTTATAACTCGACTATCGTTCAACCGATCTTTTCCATTACTTTGGCGGATCGTTCAATAGACTGGATTACTAAATATGTCCAAAAGGTACGATCCTTCTATCTATAAAACTTAAGGGAGTTATAAAGATAAAATATTGAATGATGAAGTCTGAAACTAAGTTCGATTACTATTACGATGAACTATTAACCGAATAGCAATTGAACAAGGACTATTGAACTACGTTCCGATGAACGATATTTTATTGAAAGATGAAATTTTCAACTAAGATCGATTGAAACATTAAACTAGTTAAACTTAACGAACAAAGTCCTTGGACAAAATATATAAAACTTAAGTAAAATAATCGCAGCCATTGATCGGATCTTTCTGTTCAATTGCTATCTAATTGGATTTCATTGTTGGTTCGCCCAAATTTGAAAAATGGTTTTTCCCTGCATTATTCGTTCTGTTGATTCTGGTAAAGTGGGTGAGTGAGCAACTGAACAATGCTCCTCATTTTGCTTCATATCACATCACCTCTCCCCTACTCACCTTAGATCCCGCCAGATAGCCACCAGCACTGCCAAAACTTTTGGTAAAAGTCCCCATCAATATGTCTACTTCCTTGGGATCCACCTTGAAATAATCCGTTACACCACGACCATTCGGTCCCATTGCTCCCACACTGTGTGCTTCATCCAGATACAAATAGGCCTTGTATTTTTTCTTCAGAGCAATAATCTCAGGCAGTCGCACCACAGATCCTTCCATCGAGAAGATACCCTCCACCACAACCATTACCTTTGACCAGGGTTGTCCATTCTTCTTGGGATTGCCATAGCACACACCGGTGCGCAACACTCGTTCCAAATCCTTCATATTATTATGTTTGAACACTTTAATGGTGGCGCCGGACAAACGCAGACCCAGTATAATCGAAGCATGATTCTTCTCATCGCTTATCACAAGGCAGTTGGGTCCCAATAGGGAGGGTAAATTCAAGGCATTTGTGGCGAAACCCATGCCAAATACAATGGCATCCTCTACACCAAAATACTTGGCGGTCAACCTCTCCAGCTCCATATGCTGTTCCGTATTGCCCAACTCACAGCGAGAACTGCAATAGGCCAGGCCCGATTCACGTGCTTGCTGCTCCGATTCATCGGCACAAGGTCCTTTGGCGGCAGCAAATCCCAAATAATTGTAGGAGCCCAAGTTCAGGCAACGTGTTTCTGTGCCAGTAAACTTAAAACTCCATCCATAGTCATCCGTTACGCGATCTTTAAGCGTTAACTCATCTCCCGGCACACTGCAAATGGGTCGATTCCAGCAATCCTTGATGCGGCGATACACATAACGTGAATAGAAACTCTCAAAGGCATCGTAAAGCGTAACATAGCCCTCGCGTCCCTTCTCGGTGGCCACTTTGGGTACAAACAGCAGTTGATTGATGTAGCCCAAAATCAGCAGCAAATAAAAACCCAGATAAGTTAGACAGGCTGTGTGTAGAGGCACCTCCTCAAAGGAGGTTTTCTGATAGTGCTCTTTTTCTGGAGTGAGTTTACCATCTGCTTGGCTCGGTTTGAAGTCCGGTAGAGGCGTATGTCCATTCGCTTGAGGATCAGCATGGGCATTCTATAAAAAGATATAAATTTAGATAGCGATTAGTTGTGGGTAATCATTGATTGATTAGGTTTTGTTATCGCTGGGAATCTACATGCCACTTTTAGCTTATCATTTGGTGCGGGTAATCTCTTGGGGGTAGGGATCAAACATGGTTGAGGGGAATAGCAGACAAACAGGTGCGAAAAGTAATTGATTTTTTCTTTTAGATAGAACGAGGAGGGCGCCTGAAATTGCAAATAATCGATTTTTGATTAGCGCCAGGTCAATATCAACAGAAATTGGAAACAAATTTAAGGCTTTTCGAATAAGCCAACTTTGTGTATTTGATGAAAGATGGATTTAGGTGGGGATTGTATTATTTTCAGTAGAATTTTGATAGCTTTAGGTTTTCTCACAGAACAAGTCGTAGGGGAAACTTCCAAGAACTTCTTCTGGAAGTCCAAATTTGCTCGTATCTCCGAACATTTATGGTAGAGAAGGGAACGGGAACCAAAATTCAATACTGACTCTAAATTTTGAATTCAATTTTGTCCCAATATGACTACTTGTTGCTTACTTTTTATGCAAAATTTCTGTTAAAGAAGAGTTTAGCTTAATATTTAAGTTCTAAGACTAATCCATATCATAACAGTTGCCAAGTTTTGACGGAAATGCCAGAATGAGGTCTTCAAATACATAAAATGGCATAGTTCCAATATCCATTAAATGATTTTAGTTCAGCTTGAAATTTACAACCAACTATCGAGACATTTGTATGTACATTCATTGTACATATTTCTTATCGTGTTTATCTTATTCACTTCGATTTATTATCTACCCACCCATAATATAAGTAGGGTATATACCCTAACCACCTGCATGTCCATCGCCATTGCGTGTAAACTACTGAAACGAAATATTTTGTCAACCAGATGCGGGGGGAATCAAATGCTCATAAACATGGCAAATTATTGTTGTCATTTTCTCGTTATTGTTATATGATTAAAGTGGATACAAAAATGTCCACAATGGGAGATTCTCTTGATTAACAATGAATATATATATAGAATTCTCCGTCTAT
The DNA here is from genome assembly GCA_018904265.1 of Lordiphosa collinella. NCBI lineage: Eukaryota > Metazoa > Arthropoda > Insecta > Diptera > Drosophilidae > Lordiphosa > Lordiphosa collinella. The sequence goes on along the minus strand of JAEIFV010000825.1, from coordinate 34,125 downwards.
ATATAAACAAATTACTTGATTTCATACGCACTAATTGTACCTCACTGGAAGAGCTTGAGGGGCAATATGTTTTATGGCTTCTCTGGCCCTCTCAGTTTCCACACCTTGGTCTCCCTCTCTCCACGAGTGTAACTTTAGTTTCAAGCAAACCGCGTGTGTATCGTTCGATGTTTGTGAATTTCTGTTAGTTAAATGTTAATTGGCTGAGTGCTCGAATGACCCGAAAAATCAAGAAGTAGACGACTAGCGACTGAGAAATGTGCATAAATACGGGCGAGAGAAGTGATAACACTGAGCTGTAAAAGAACACATGACTAAACAGATGTGAAGCAATTTTAGTCGATTGATTCGTAATTTGAGAATCGATTTGGACTTATCCAGAGTGTTTGGTCAATTAGGTTAAGTTAGATCAATTTGTAAATAATAATGAAGTTGAAAACAAAATGAATTGAACCACTGTAAACACTTATGTTAAGTCAATCTCTGTTTAATCCTCTCTCACTTTTACTGCCTATTCCGCACCTATGCTAGAAGCATAGCGACCTTGCTTTGCCGCCAATAAATTAGTTCCCTTTGGATTTTGAGTTTAACGGACGGACTTTTACTTTTGTGTTAAGCGCAGCAGCCACTCCAATTCTTTAACCTTTTCGCAGGTCCAACACACGTATATTATATACCTTCGATTCGTAATTTTTCACAGAGACTAACAATTTATTTCATTAAATAACTTTATTCCCAAGGAACAAGTCAGAGGCCGGAAGAGGCTCTTTATTGAAGAAGATGCAGCAACGGATGATAACCGTGAATCATGGTGGAGGAAATGTGATGGTTTGGTGAAACACCAAAATTCTTGAAAATTGTGCTCCCACCGAAACCGATATAACTTTTCATCAAGATGAAGATTCAATCTACACATCAACATTTTAAATGGGACAAACCGACCTTTCAAGCTGCCGTTCGAATTCGGCGTTAAACTGTTAGGTCCCTTTCTTTTGGGGAAAATTAAAAGCGCACAAGCCAAGAGATTGAGAGAAGCTCGGCTTTGGCCCTTTGGGGCTGTGTCAACTAGACAAAAAAAAAAAATTTTACTTTACTTTATACTTTAAAAAATTATAAGACACCTTGTATTTTGAATATAATTTTCAAGATATATTAACGTATTGCATAAACCGTCGCTCACTAATATTAAAACGATGTAGACAAACGACCCAACTCAAATATATTTGTTGTTCCAACTGTTATAGTGTTTTTAAGCAAAATAGAAAATAAGTGGCGTTTTCAACTTTATCAAAATGATAAGACACTTATAGTTTTAACACTTAAAGTCTATAGGAATGAAAAAAAAATAACATTTAAACTAATTCAAACCACTAATTTAGGCATTAATTGTCGATCCCCTACATCTTCCAACATCATAAATTCTTTTTTTTCATTGAATCTATCAGATTCACTAATAACTGCGTTTCAAGGAGGTTCCCTTCTCTTAAAATCGCACTTTTAAGGTTGCTAACACTGTCGTAGCTTGTGTTTTCCTTGTAGAACGTCTTGCGAGGATTCCCCAAATATTTTCAATTGGATTTAAGTCTGGTGAGCATGCTGGCCATTTCAATAATTCGACCGAACACTCTTGTAAAAAAGCTTTTGTGTCCCGACTAGTGTGAATTCGGGCATTGTCTTGCATGAAAATATAGGGAGCTTCCCGGTTTTCATTTAAATAGGTGAGCAATCTATTTTCTAGGACTCGAATGTAGTCTGCACTATTCATTCTGGAGCTTGTAAATTGCAAATCCAGCTTTCCAAACTTATTGAATGCTCCCCATACCATTGCTGACCCGCCACCAAAATTTCTTTTCGAAAAGTAAAGGGGCTCCTTTCTTAAATCATGCCAGTAATGACGACGAAATCCATCTGGACCATCTAGATTAAACTTGTTTTCATCCGAAAAAATTACCTAAACAAAATGAAATTGATTAGAAATATGAAACTAACAATGCGACAGTTTGTTGACAAGTTTTCTAGTGCAAATTCGATCCGAGCTGCTTTCAACTGAGCGGGCTGTCAACTGAGGAAATTTTTAAGGTACACCTCTCACAATGTGATCAGATTTATTTAAGACTCTCCAGACCGTCATAGTGGACACATTTTTTGCGCTGAGTGCAGCAAGTTGGGAGCATAAGGCGGTTGAATTGCTCGCTTTGTTAATAATGCGTCGCTTGCTACGGTCATTTAACACGGGTTTTCGTCCAGTACTACGTTTTTTGACGTATTCTCCAGGGTTCTTCAATAAATTGACAATAACTGTGCGACTGCGACCGATTTCACTTGATATTTGGCTTATATTCAAGCTTTGAAAAGGCAAGAATTCAGCCCTTTTCTTTCTCGCAAACCAGTGTTGATCGACCCATTTTAATTCGAAATTGCTTAAATTACAACCGTGAACAAAAAAATTACAAGTGGAGTTGTTTTCAACAGTCTGGCCTTAGTTTTCGTTATGTGTCTTATAATTCTGATTCAGCGGCAAGCTAGCAAATTTCTATGACTTGAACGCAAAATTAACGGCACTTTTCCAAGCAATGATAAAAATCGCAACCAACGGTAAATTTTCTTGCGTTGTGTTTCTCGTTCGTCTATTTGTTTCTATTATATTCCAGTTCAGAAATTTTTGGAGGAAAGAACGCAAGTTATAAAAGTGTCTTATAATTTTGATATGGACCTGATATTACACCGGTATGAACCGGTAACTGAAACGATTATTTAGTAACCGAATCGTAACCGGACCGAAATAAAATCAGATAACCGTAATTGATGCCGTTACCGAAACAATTTGATTTCAATGACCGTAACACTAACCGAAACCGATATTTCTTTTGGTTTTTATTCCTGGTTTTAAGGCGAAATAAAGGTCATTTTGGCAGTTTTCCGGACTGCCTTACCTTCGAACAGATTTAAGCAAAATTCGGAACGTTATCCTTAAGTATAGGCTAAGGGTTGTGATTCAACGGAATTAAGGAAGACACAGATATCAGTTTTTGGCATTTATTTAACTTGCCGTAACTTCAAAAGTACGCGAAGATTCATGAAAATATCGGGTCGATTTATTTACATAAAGCAGTCTTTATGGCTTAAGATTTGACAGAATTTCGGCCCGATCCAAGAACTTAATTATTGCGTTTTTGTCATTTTTCTGGTTGAGAGAAGATCGGGATATTCTACGAAAACGGAAACAGGTCTTCATTATATAAAATATACATTGAGAGTGAATCACTGAATCGAGCCGAAAACGCGGTTTAGTCAACTTCAAACCGGTGTTTCAAAAACAATGTGAACCACTGAACCGAACCGTTCCTGATAATAAACAATTTTGAGATTCAATAGATTTCAAATTACACAATTTTATCAAAACTAAATTTTTGCATCGGTACGGAAGTCCGCAGGGTACACAAAATGTCAGGATTGGTACGGGAATTAATTTAAAATTTAAAAAAGGAGTGGAATTAAATTGAAAATTTGGGTTAGGGATTGAAATTGAATCGAATTATGGAACTGATGTGCAAGATGATTTAGGTTCCATTTTTTCTGTATGTTCAACAAATCACTTTGGACCCATACGATTTGGGTCAAAAGCGATTTGTTTATTTAGCTCTAAGCTAAAACATCAAATATTGTTAACTCAAATGAATTACAGGGAACAAATATTATAACTGAAGAACAAAGTGATTGATGTTAAAGTACATTTTGCATATTTCACCTCGAATTAACACGTTCTGGTATCCAAACTGAATCTGAAATGAAGGGATTATGGCTTAAGTAATACATATCTAAGCCATTTTGCATGTTTTTAACCAAATTAACTATAAGAAATCTTTAATTAACCCTGAAAGGTCACCCTTATATTGATGTACACTTGAAACAGAGTTCAACTCCCAACTACGAGGAATTCCCTTTAATACACCGCATCAAGAATTCTTAGAAATATATAGAAAAACCTAATCGCTTACAAATCAACGCCCAGCCGCAAACAAAAATCCTATCAATCGTACTCCCCATAATGCATGAATCACCGAACCAACCCCAACCCAATGCCTGGCATTCCGTAAAGCTTTACGTATAAAATAAAATAAAAAAAAGATTGTATAGAAAACGCGCTATGATAAGGCCGTGTCATGGCATGGCATGACAATGTTTTTTATACTATTCAAAGGGGGAAAATCACAAGGCTGTCGGCAAGCAACCACCCACCCACTCACTGGGTTACCAAAGTAAACACTGCAACACAAAATGGGCAAAATGACACAAAGATGCACAAAACGAAAGGGAAAACCAAAACACTGCAGCGCGTGGCGTTTGACCTAGAAAAGCCCAAAAGAACTAAGAACTGCACTGGCCTCCTCTTCCCTCCTCCTTCAGCTGTCCACCGGCCGCTCTTTGCTGACTCAAAACTTGCTCTCTCTCTGTCTCTTACGCTCTTTGCCTTGCCGGCCTTACCTTGAATTTTGGGGCCTGGTCAGCTTTGGCTGTACTCCTTCTGGTGCGTATTTCCGTATATGCTGGTGCTGAGAACTTCCTTTGATTGAGCAAACTTTGCTGTTCGTCCACCACACTGTGATTCCTCTTCGGCGTAAAGTGGGCCTGGGACTGGCCATTTGTGGGCAGCGACTTGTCACTGCCATTGCCATTTGTGGTGGCAAAGCTCAGCTCAAAGCGAGCTCCCGCATCCGCGTCCAAGTTGCCCATTTTCTTGAGAAGATGTAAAAATATTTCACGTGCGGATGGCTATTCAACCGATTGCAGGCGCGTGGAGAAGTTCACTGAGCGCAAAAAAAAGAGCTGCAATTTTTTTCTACATTTTGTGCCTAGTGTGACCGTGTGAGGGTCATCAGGCCACCCACACGCTAGGCAGCTAAACTGGTTCCGGAACCAAAACGGAACCAGTTTTATTTTGAATTATATTAAATTTTTTAAATTTCTTAAATAAACAATAGATTTGGGTAAAAGAAAAAATAATCAATTAATAAAGTTAAAAACCTTTTTTTTGTTTTCAATTTTAGAGTTCTTAAACTTAGTCAGAGTGCTTGTTCAGCCATCTCAAGGTCGGGGAGTAATTACTCTGTGAAACATTTTTCAACTAAATTTTTTTGATACCAACGAGACCCACCAAGTTTAAAAGGTACTTATGGTAACTCAGTAAAAGAATTATATGTGATACAATATTTTTGCTCTGTTTTCCGTTTCAGCTAACAGTATTTTATTACTGAGGACGCAGTTTGATTTGTCGATCTCTTGTTAGTTATATTCAACTACCAGATCTTTTTCTCTTCATATTCGTTGTACCGTTAGCTAAAAAATGTAAGCGCGCCTCTGGCATTTAGCTATAAATAATTATATGTGATTTCTTTATTTCGTTTACTGATACTGCTAGATTGATGGTTTTAAGAGGCATGATTCCCGTAATTTATTTGAAAACTGAAACGTGAGTATACATTTACTATATAAATAGCATTATAGTACATTTTGGTGCATAAGGGTGTGCAAAATAGCTCGTGGGACGATCCTTTCGGAGTATGAACAAAGTAGGATCATAGAAATTCATAAAACCGGTTCCAAATATTTAGAAATTGCAAGGAGTATAATTCGTCATAAAAATACATTTAGAATTTCCTTAAAAAACCCAAAAGAGCATGAGACAACAACACTTAGCGGACGAAAAAGCGATATCGACACCCCAAGCAAATGTGAAGTTTACCGACTTGCAGCTGTGGATTCAATGAGCAAGGGACAGATTAAGGCTCAATTGGGACTCAATGTAACAAGGAGTAGGATTATACAAATAATCCATAAAAAGCCGTGTTTTTAACATACCAGCATGGTATCTATACCTAAGCCTTACCTCGCCCTATTATTGCGCACATTGAGTTCCCATATAATTACCAATTCTGGGACTAGTAATGACCCAATGTCATTTTCAGTGACGAAGAAAAGTTTAGTCTGGACGGTCCTGACAGTTGCAAGAAATAGCGATTAACAATTGCCTCTATGTAAGCCAACAATAGACGAAGATCTACTTGCGAATTAAAAGCTACTACTTTTTGTTCGCAGGTTCCTATTTATAGCTACAGCTTTAGCCTACACAGTTGTGCATATGTAATAGTTTTATATGCTATTTACAATAGAAGTGCGTTATGCGTTAATAGCTAACAGATAGTTTTTTTCCCATACAAAAAAAGCAAAATGTTGGCTATTAACGAGAACTTGTTCCGTTTTCGGTCCGAAAAAGTATTACCTATCGCTCAGTTTGTGGCAGTAAAACGTAAGTTCTCGACACTCTTTTTCGGATACGTTCTCGACACTAGCGATAGCGAAAACGGGTCAAAAACGGATCGAAAACTGAATCTTTTCGACTTCGATTTTTAGGGAAACTTACGTAATTCTCGTAGATCCAAAAACATAAGAGAAATTGTCGGGTGGGTTAACTTAAACTAAGGAGTTCTTAAAAATTGTTAATGTCAGCTAATGGATTTGATAATTACAAATAATTCACATAAAAATATTATGTTTAATAAGTCGGAAGGCAAACTATTCTTTTATGTATACTTTTAATAATATATTGTGATCATTAAAATTAAAATAAAAAAGCAAATCGTTGAATGAGTTTTGAAAAGCAAAATAGAGCTTACGAGAGGTGCGGTCATTCGATTAGCAAAATATCAAAAAATGTTAAACGCAGCTGTAAAGTTATTACCGCATACTTAAACAATGAGGATACCTATGGAAAAAACATGAAAGGTCGGCCCTCATCAGTAATAACGGCAATGACAAGGGAATTATATTGAGGCACGCATCTAATTCCCACGACTCAACTGCCAAAAATAAAAGAAAAAACTGGTGTTAAAGCATGCGTTCGAGGACTGTACAAAAGAGTAATTTCGAAAGCTAAACATATCAAACGTCTAAAATTAAAAAAACCTCCTCTAAACCAACTTCGGAGAGATGCAACGGCTCGTTCTGTCGATCCAAATATGACCTGGACCAGAGTGGGAGCGTGTAGTCTTTTCGAATGAGAAAAAGTTCAATTTGGAGGATCCTGATGGCTAGCGCCTACTACTTTCATAATCTCTCAGAAAGGAAGAGCATACCCATGAATCGATTGCACCTTCTTGCCGGCGGGTGTCACGGTGTGGGGAGCTATTACTTACTATGGCACCACAGAACTACAATTTTCAGCAATATTATGAATGCCATTGCGTTCAGGTGTACTGAAAACGGCTTTCCCTGCAATCAGAAGGATATATTTGGATCCTTGGAATGGAAGTTCCAGCAGGATAACGCACCAATTCACACAGCCAGGATCGTAAAGTCCTGGATTGAGGGTCAAAACGTTCAATTGCTAAATTGGCCGCCTTACTTGCCCGACTACAGAACATTATAGAAAATGTTTGGGAATGGTTAGCCCGCAAAGTGTACGAGTCCGGCAGGCAATATTCAACCGAATCTCAACTCATTGAAAGAAATAAAGAGGTCCTATTTCTCAATTACGGATGTACGAAGTCATACTTAACCGTGGAAGCTCAACACATTATTAAATTTTTTAAAAAAAAGATCGACAATATTGAAATTAATGCTAGAAAAATAACTAGTGTGATCAAAATTGAACCAGTTGTTCCAAGTTGCTCTAAGGGTGAGCTGGTTGTAAGGCATCATAGTTCTTTTTGGTAAGCTTCTTTTTTCATGGATGTGGCAACCCTTCTTAAAGTACATGGTAAAGCAGTGTTATTTTGGCTTAAGTGGCAACCGCTAGAGGGCGCTTGCGAAGCCTTTTTGTAGCCATATGGTAACTTTGGAGAATATTCAGAGGCAAGCAGTGTATATAAATTGTACACACTGCTTGCCTCTACAAGCAAGTGTAAGCAAAAGTTCAAAATTTGGCCGCTCAAAAGGATTTAAGGAATCAAAATTGCTAGAGGGCGTTTAGTGAAAATCATAAATTTAACCGGTATAATTCAAATTAGTAAATTGGAATATTTGAAAATAAATTAAAGAATTGAAATTGATCGAAAATTCCTAACTTTCAAAATTTAATCTTAGTTTCCAATGCCCAAAAAGTTTCCGCATGATTCAATTTTGCTTAAAATTCACAGAAAAACAAATAAAAAGTGCGTAAAGCGGCAATTGTAGTAAAATTCATGAAGCAAAGTGCGTTGACTTCATCCTCTTCATAGGCCTAACTCGTCTTGTCTGGTTTGGAGGGAGAGTGAGTTGATGAAATCTCCATTTTGTGGTTTCTTTGCGGAAGAATTTCAACAATTTGTAAATTAATTGAGAATTGGAAAACAGAAACAGGCTATTGACACATTTCAAGGATTTTCTAGGCACATTTTGAAAACAAAACATTGAACCCATTCGAGAGGCAATTATGCAGCGAATTTTGATGATCAAGAGTAAACAAGACGGGCGACGAAAAACAATCAACAAAAGTGAAACTGAAAATGAAAATGAAACTGAATTAGAATTCAGTTTGTAATTAAGTTGAAAACTCTGTATTCAAATGCCAACACGTTCCCCCAAGATCTGTGGATTGATCAAATGCAATTGATATGCAAATGATTGCCAAATTGTCGTCGCCAAGCGAAAAAAAATATAAAAAAAGATGCCAAAAATTGTCTGATTTTGTGGTTGTTGCTGCAGTTGCTACTGTCAGGAGGGCTAAGGGACGCTTTGGCAACGGTTGAACTAAGATTGTCGATTGTTGTTGACGGCGGCACCCTAAAAGTGTCTGCAAATTGTAGGATTCTGAGGCTAGAAGAACTTTAAATACGCTTTTCTAGCCTCTAATACTAAAGAACCACTTTGTCACTTTTCAAGCCTTACCAACGAACCCAACAAGTCCATGTAACCCTTCAAAACTAACCCCAGTCAACAGCTTCTCAATGCTTATCTTCCAAAATCAATTGATTCCATTGAATGCCAAAAATAGTGTTTGAAGTTTGCCCTTTGCTAAGTTCAAGCTCAACTCTGGGCAATTAAATGTGGGGCAACCAATTGAGCAACCAATGAAACTGCGAATTTGTTACACCCACTCAAAATGGCACCTCCATTACTCCCTCTCTCCCCCTGATCTCTCTCTCTCTCTCTCTCTCAGCATCTCATCAGGTACCCAGGTATTTTGCATAATTACGACTTGCTGAGCTTAATAAATAAAACGAGCAAAAAAAGTGCAGCCGCCCCTCGCCACCGCCTCCTCCGCTCTACAAGCATACAAGCATAAAATTTGCATAAGTATTTATGCGTGTGTGTGTGTGGGCCGACGATGAATCACGCGGCTGAACTTTTCTGGACTTTGTTCGACGCCAAACGAACCACCAAACAACCAACCAGTTGACATTTTCATTATGGAACTTGCGATATTTTGTATTTATACCCATTGTTTTACAGAGTTCAAAGGGTATGCCAAGTTGGTGCAAAAAACAAGTCACTAAAAAATAGAATAAAGTTTAAAGAAACTCAAATTTTTATAGAAAAAAGGAAAAAAAAAAATTGATAAACTTGTGAGTAGAAAAAAAACAATTTTTAAAATTAACTTTTAAAAATGGAAAAGAAGGAAGGCAATAAAAATGAGGAAATGAAGAAATACTGGGTGGAGTTAAATATTATGTTATGATGTTTAGTAGACCTGAATTTCATATTGCTTCCCAATGAATTTGTCGGAACGTTAATGAATACACTTCTTTTAAAGAAGAATACTACCAGCTTTTGCAGTATGATAGAAGGCAAATAATCTGTATGAAAAATGATGCACGTTCCTTTTGGCAGTAGGTTAGAAGCGAAGAAGTCTGCACAACATGCAAACGTCCCTTCTAATTGCACGCATGCAGCACCCGTGCTATTGGAATCCAAAATGCTAAACAGGACCCGAACGATTGACGATCAGTTGGAAGGCATAAAATCTGCATAACATGCAAACGTTTCGATAAGAAAGTTCAAGGGCTTTGTGGTGCTTCGTTGTGTTACGTGTTGAGGTGCCTTTGTAGTGCCTCTCGTTGAGGTCCCTCTGTTGAGGACAGTGTTTGAAATGCTTACTATATGGCAGCAATAGCAACTTGAGGAGCTTCAATAAGGGTAGAGGTTTCTCTGGTCGAGGGCTTTGTGGTGCCTCGATTAAGGGCTTCGTTGCCTCGGTTTAGGGCTTTGTGGTTCAGGTTCACAGTCGTGCACGGTAGTACTGATACACCTGAACCTGAATCGATGGTACCTCCCTCTAGCGTTTTGTGGTTGAGTTCGCCGTTTTTGGTTTTGTTTTTTTGTGGCCATATTGCTTACTGGTGTCCTCCCCACCCTCTTGCTCAACTCATTTCTATCTTTATTGAATGTCGGACATACAAAAAATATATGTTCTGCGTCCTGCCTGTGCAGGTTGGGTCGTCCTCGTGCTTAAACCTCCAGAGGTAATGTTTGAAGCACCCGTGTCCTGTCAGCAGTTGCGTCATACAGAAATTCAACTGTCCATGTCGTCTGTTTAGCCACGTGGCTATGTTCGGAATAAGGCGTAGCGTCTAGCGTCCGTTTGTGTTTTGGTTCCACCTTTCCTGCCACAGTTCAATTGTAGCTGTTCTTTGCGCCTTCCAGTTGTGGTGTTCTCCGGTCGCAGCCAGGGCTTTCCTCTCCTTCGCCAGTAGGTCAATAGGGATCATGCCAGCCACCACAAGTGCTGCCTTGTGGGATACCGCACGATATGCAGAAGTCACTCTCAGCGCGCATAGGCGGTAGGCTGATTCTGCTCCTGCTCTGTAAGAGTGTGTTTCCATGGCACCTGCCCACACGGGTGCTCTGCTTGGGTCCGTGGGTGTTAGCCATGATGCGAGCTAACTCCGCGCTTGCAGTAGCAGAGGCTTCAATGTATTATGGCGCTTCCTACCCTTATGCTGGTTGTTTCGACTAACTTCCTGATGCTAATGAGCACGGACTTTGTCTTATGTTCAGCCAGTCGGAGTCCATTTTGAGTCACCCACTCATAGATTATACTGGACATCAGTTATGTGCTTAGCCACCACTATAAGCGCCACATCATCAGCAAATCCCACGGTAATGCAGCCATTGGGCAGCTGGACTGAGTACTGAGCTTTGAGGGACTCCTCCTGTGATCTGTTTCAGTTTTGGTCCTGACTCGGTGTCATACCTCCAGTACTCTGTTAGTAAAGTAACTCTTCGTTATTTCTAGCAGGTAGCTGGGAGGCTTCAAAGTTGCATTTTACCGAATTGAATGCGTTTTGTACATTAAGCGTTACCACTAGGCAGTACTCTTTGGTCCATCGATACCATCTTGTGCCTTCAATAGCCTTCTCGGCGATTGCAGCGACCTGCTGCATGGCATCAATAGTGGATCTTCCCTTTCTGAATCCAAGCTGTCGTACCTTGGTAAAAAAATGCAAAAAGCGGTATTTGGGCCATAACTTCAGATTTTGGGGGTGTTAGAAAGAAACTGAGTATGAGGAAATGCTATTCTAGACCTGCCCGACAAAATGTACTGGGTTCCGTGAAAAGTATAATAAGATTTTTTTTTTTGTAAAACTGTACTTTCGATTTGTTTAAAATTTTTGAAACCTGGCGCCAAAGTTGAAATTTAAACGAACAACTGCGCCCTCTAGCGTAATTTGTGGTAAGCTTGCGTTTGCAGCGCTGTACAATTTTCGCAGCAGCAGCTGATCGCGTCGCGTCGCGACAGGCGAGTGGGTTGAAAGAGGAAGATAAGAAATGTTTAAATAAAGTGTCTGCTAGTTAAAAGCGAATTTGTTTTGTTTATTTTTTTAAAGTGCAATGTTTTTAAGTGAAGCTATTAGTGCTCTGCTTAACCAGCAACAGCGCAGTCTTCTATATTTTGTATTGAAGCAGAGCAGCCAAGCGCCGAAGAAGAAGAAGAGGAAAGTGTAAAAATTAAGTTTCTTTAAGTAAATCGCGTATTTTTTGTTGTTTTTTTTAAGTGCAATGTTTTTTAAGTGAGCTTGTGTGTTTGTTAAATGTTTTATCTTTGCCTTGGGCAGTTTCTGGCAGCCGTGACGCTGCGCCGCCCCACACAGGTAAGTTGACCACACACACACACACACATACATATACATATTTGTTGTTGCTTGCAGGAGGACCCCAAATTTCGAGGCCAATTCAGCCTTGGAAACTTTGCTGATGTTCTCTCGACGCAGCTCCATGGACTTACTGGTCCATGACGTTGATGTGGATGTAGCTAAGCCAGTGGGGTGTTATCTGGCCACGTTTGGAGCATGTCTTCCGACTGAACATACAAAGCATAAATGATTGTAATCCTACCCAGTATAACAAGGAAATGGGACCGCATTATGTAAGTTGGAAGCAGTTAAGGCAATTCTATTTACAAACATCCTTTTTTTGGGGCAGATAACACGTCGCATCTGACATCTATACCAAAATCACCAATCTGGCCGAGCAACTGCAAGCGATGAAATCGATTGGCTTTTGATCTTTGACTCAGGCAGTGCCACGGATAACAACGGTCTACCCCATCATATAAGCATCAACAAGGAATTGTCCGCATAATATGAGAATTTCCAAAGATTTCTCAAACGTCTTCCTTGTCCAGCAGTGGCCATTACCATGGCTCATTCAGCTCAAGATGATTATTGTCCCCAGGATCAGGTGGCTTTCATTGAGGAGCAAGTTTTGAAACTACTCAGGGAGGTTTTTGGTGAACGTCTGCACGAGAAGCCTATACTAAACTACATGGATGATCCCTGGGATGTGATGAAGTTGTAAAGGATTTCTCACTCAATTATAAGCAATCAAGACAAACGGTTGTCCACCGGTGAGTGATCCTACATTTCGATTAAAGGGTATCTCCAAGTCGTGCCCTCACCACTCTTTGTCTTGCCACCAGCGTTGTCTGTGTTAAAGTTAAAGAATGGAAGGGGGGGAGGCGTGTCCCGGTGCTTTGTCTCCATGCGTTGACAGTTGCAGCTTGTCGATCGTTTTGTGTGTAGCCCAGTGTAGGTGTTGTTCGAGTTGTTGTTAACATGTGAATTAATATTCGCTTTTCCGTAAATTTGCCACAATTGGAGCTGAAATCAAAGATGTGTTCCTCCCAAAGGGGTCTAAGAACTCTGCCGAGGTTGCGGCGGGCCTCCCACAAATTTTGCAAAAAATGGCCATAACATTGGCAATTAGCTGAACTCATTTCCACATTTCCCTGCATTTTCACGCACTTCCCCCCCCCAAAGAGTTTGTGTTTGTGTTGGGGCCTTGATGGCCAAAACGTGAGCGAGGCGTGAGCATAAATACGTTTGCTAATGGCCAAATGGTTGGCAATTAACAGCGGAAAACGAAGAAAAAAGGGAGATGCCTTCAATAAACATCAAAAGCCAATTTCAATAACATTTTCGTAGCTGCAACATGAGGCGGCAGCGGCAACTACAAATTTGCTGCAGCCAGAATATCGTTTATTGAAACATTAATTGCCCATGTGAAAATCACTTTAACAGACTTTTGGCTTGGCTTTTGTTCGGCTCAGTTTCGGTCTGCCTCTGGGCGGCAGCTGGAGCTGTGGGATTGGAGCTGGAGCTCTGGGGACTTGGGCTTGAAATTTGCATTTTCTCTCCCCCGACTGAGACACTTGTTCATGTTTTGGGTTTCGGCTGTTGTTGCTTTTGGGGTCGTCGCCTATGGCTCGCGCGGATTGGCTTCCTTTTGCCATTGCGATAATTGAAATTTGATGTTTTAGTTTTTAGTTTTTTTTATTGAACTTTGTTTTTGAGTATTTTGTGGGTTTTGTGTGTATTTCGGAATTTCTAACTAGTTTGGTTTAATTTAATTCCAGACAAATTTAAAAATCAATTTTAATCAGAGGTGGAAAATATCCCTCACTAATGTTAATGTGTTATTTTGTGACACTTACAATATCCGACACATCAGAGAGAATGCCTTGGTTTTTGAGTTTAAGTGTATTTTCGTTTTTTTTTTGTGTTTCTGTTGATCAAAGTCACTTATTCTTCAAAGAACAAAATAACTGTCCTTTGCTCATAGCTTGACAATTGTTCATCCAATCTACACCAATCCCTTGGCGGATTAATAAATAATGCTGATTACTAAATATGTCTAGAATGTTCCATCCATCTTTCTTCTCTTCTAGTTCCGATCCCATTTGGGACATACTTCACGGACTTTTTTGCTGTCGTTTTCAGTTCTCCCAACTTTTCCCGATGCTTTGCGCCTGTGGATAGGTCGAGCAACGCCAAACAGCTGACAGCATCCCATAGGCACCTTTACCCTTTTGAAGGCGCACATCCACATCGAGCTTCGTCTCTTCGTCTTTGCTCAATTGTCTCTTCGTCCAAAACCAGAGCTTGATATTGTTCGGAACGGATGCTGAGCGCTTTTGTCGTCTTCGTGTTGATTTTGCGGCCTGCCGATTTAGCTGAGGTGTCAAGGTGGGCTAGTGTATTAGCCAGGTCGCTTAGCCTATTTTACAAGAGGCATATATCGTCTGCATAGTCCAGATGCCGCAGTCTTGTAGTCATTGACCATCCAATGCCGCTGTTGTTGGGAGCAGGTTGAATTGTAGCGAACACGTCTGCAACCACCATTATAAACAAAATGGGCAACAGGACTGGAAAAGGCTGTGATAGCATTCCACCGTGAAGCACTCTACACTGGGCGCTGTCGTAAGTCGCTCTGATGAGGGAAATAAGTTTTCCCGGTATCCCTCTCCTTCGCAGACCCTGCCATATGCACTCCCTGCTAACACTGTCGAAGGCTTTAGCGAAGTCCACAAAGGCCATGTGCAGGTCTGAGTTGAGTTCAGTGCATTGCTCGATCAGGCGATCCCGAACTATTTTTGCTATGAGCTTCGAAATAGTTGGCAGCACCAGTTGTCGCATTAGCGCAGGTCACCCTTTTTGGGGATTTTCACCAGGATGCCCTCAAACCATTCCGAGGGGAGCTCCCCAATTTCCCATGCCCGTTGTATTACCGGGTACAGTAACTCCACCGCGGTTGCCGGTTGGCATTTGAAGAAGTCCGTCGGTATGCCGTCTACTCCTGCTGCTTTGTTGTCGGGCAGCGATTGGATGGACTATAGGATTTTGGGTTTAGTGGGTGCTGATGTCCTTACCCTGTAGTGGCTTAAAATCTGTGGCAGCTCGGTAAAAAGTCGAGATGCGGCCGTGGACACCTCACAGTTAAGGACTGCCGCAAAGTGGGTTCTCCATCTGATCAATTGGTCCTTTCCAGTGGTAAGATATTTTCCATCTGTGTCCTTAATTGGGGAAAATACGGGAAGTATTGATTACATTACAGCTCTGCTGTTTAGTCACTGTTTTGGTCACAGTTTTGGTTACTCTTTCGGTCACTGTTTAGTCAATGCGTTGGTCACTGTTTCGTTCACTGATTCGGTCATTATTTCAGTCACTGTTCGCTGTTTAGTCACTATTTCGGTCACTGTTTCAGTCACTGTTTCTGTCACTGTTCTGGTCACTGTTTCGGTCACGTTTTTGGTCGCTGCTTTGGTCACTGTTTCGGTCGCTGTTTTGGTCAATGTTTTGGTTATTTTTTGGTCACTATTTTAGTAACTGTTTTGGTCACTGTTTTGGTCACTCTCTTAGCAACTGCTTGGTCACTGGCTTGGTCACCGCTAATCCAACACCACCAAGCAACCAATCACAACCCAGTTGCTCCTATGGCTATCTTGCAAAGACCAAAGCCAAAGCTGCTGTCTTTGTAAAATCAAAAGCGTCGCAAAGACAATCGTTTTCAGGATTTGCCCCCCAGTCGACCGTCCGTACAAGAGCTTCGCTCTAAAAATTCATATCTCCGGCAGTTTTATATATAGATAGAAGGTTTGTACCTTCTGGACATATTTAGTAATCAGAATTATTTATCGATTCGCCAAAGATTCGCAAAGATCAGACCAACCATAGTCGATTTATAAGGAAAACAAACACTTATGATGGGAGTCACCGGCCACAACGGCGATGGGCAGCACTTCACACACCTTAACAAAAACTTTGGGAGGTACTGACTGCCTCTGGGCAAAAGAAGTAAATATATCACATTTAACCATTCGGTTAAGCTGTGTTTCAACGTTTCAAAGTCTTCAATAAGTCAATCTAAGCTCGTCCTTAACTCGCTCCACAAATTGCAGTAGTTTCGTTTATAACTAAATCAGATTTGCTTGTTAATAATAATAATTATTTAAATAAACTTGGCTTTAAAGATCAAAATTGTGTATTCCATTTACCAGCGACAGCAGCGCCCCCTTTCTTGTGGCAACCAACCTGCCACCAAGGCTAACCAAAAGCTTAACTATTTATATGGCTCTCCTCCTTCGCCTCCGCCTCCTCCTACAATCTATAATTTGGCCACATTCCAACAGTTTGTTGCCACATGCAAATCTGCCAAGTCTAGAGCCCTTTTTGCGTTCTTTTTTCTCTCTCCTGCTGCCCCACAACTAGCACTTAACTTGGCTTTGATTTGAAGTTCGTGTCCCTATGCGAACTCCTAACACCTTGGACTCTCTTGGTTGGTCTGCTGCCGTCGCAGCGAGTGATCTCTGTTTGAGTGAGTGATTACAGTTTTTGGAGTTGGCAGAGCTTGGAAGTCGGTCGCCATAACAGGTTACCCATGGGAAATCTTTATTTTTTTGTTGTTGCCAAAGACGAGACCAATTACCTGGGCTCCGGCTGCTGATTTTGATTTTGAAATTTGAACTTGAGGCTAAAGGTAAAAATTGTTTGCCGAGTAATTGCCGCATAACGAGCTGAAGCTGGATAGCTGGTGCATTTGGCGAGCTGAGGCTGGAGAGTTGCAAATGTCGAGCCTGCAGGCGAAAAGAGTTGGCGTTGGCGTTGGTGGTTGGAGTTGGATGTGGATGTGGATTTGCTGCCCACAATGCGGAGTGCGTTAGAATAAGCAGCGGACAGGTCTTTAACCCTGCAAAAGTAAAATGTTATAAAACAAAAAAATTCATAAAATATGAAAAATCAAAGCTTTAACGAGCACTGAGTATTATTTTTCGCTCTTTGGAATGAATTTTAAAAAGTGTAAATTAAATTTAAATGGAAACTTTAAAATCCCCTCCCATTTTATAACTTTTGTATTGCTTAAAATGTTCCAAAAAAGTTTTTCTCAAATATATGTAAAATGGTTCAAAACCCAACCGAACCGGTTCAAGCCTTTCTACCCATAAAAGGGAATCTAAACTAATTATATTATCCCCTGCAATTTCCACTCCAATTTTTCATTTCTTGCCAACTTCTAAGGGTTAACCAACCAACCAACGCCCCAACCCAGCAAAGTCGTGCAAATACCAGCAAAAAAACACAGAAAAACTCATGAAATTCAGCGTCAGGTGCATTTCCATCAGAGATAATGCCATGTTGCTGTTGTTGTTGCATCGATTGCGGAAAACTTGGCACAGCCAAACATTATTTTGTTGGAAGCTATCACAGCTTGGAGATCACAGCCGCAGCAGCAAGCGGGAGACCCGACAATTGTCTGAAATTTTCGTTTTCAACTTCAACTGTGTGAGGCATATTATTTGCACTTTATTATCACGTTAGCCAAATGAGCGAAACGTGCAGATCACGTAGATGGAGAGTAGAAGGAGTCGGCGGGGAGCTACGGGAGTTGTTGGCCAGTGGCTCTCACCTTTGACCTTTTTAAGCCGAATGCCAGCTGGGAATGATAACAAAATTCCTTCAACATTTTAGAGCGGTAGAAGTGGGCGTGTCCCTAAAGGCAAAGGCGTGTGCCATAATAATATTCCATTTGGCAACTGCTTAAAACGGCATCTCGTTATCTTGTTTAATCTGTGCCAGACATTTCATATTAGTTTCATTCTAGTTTTTTGTGTTTTTTTTTTTGGTAAAATATTTATTTATTATGCAGTTGGCGTATAAATTGCATTTTACTTGTGGAGGTTGGTTGATTGGCTTTAAGAACAGTTGGGGGAAAACTCTCGAGGCTAGGCCCAGGCATGCTAAAATATTTGGTGTAATTTGTATGCTGTGTTAACCGAATTCGATTGGAAAATTATAGGGTGAGAAAATATTACTAAATTAGCTTAGCTTTAGCTGTGCCCGAAAATTCAATGCTCAAATTTTTGCAATTAATTGAAAATGTTAACTTTTAATCTAAGTCAAAACACACATTGACAAAAATAATTACATTACTTGAAGCTCAATCGCAGCAAACATGCTTTCTCGCGTTTCTTTCTAACGTTAAGAGAAAGTTCTGAAAAACGACGAATAAAATAAATATTATACTTACAATGGGACTAGAACTCGGGACCTTCGGACTGAACACGACTTGACTGCCGTCTTAACCAGTTGCGCTATCGCTCACGCTGGTTGCTAATCGGGTAAAATAATACTTAAAAGTATTGACCAATTTATTTCTGGTATATTTCATAGATTACACCACTTGTAGTTGTCAAGTTTTTATTCCGTTGACACTCAATATAAAGGGTGATTTTTTAAGAGCTATAGGAAAGTTTAAAAAAAAAAAACACATAAAATTCAGAAAAATGCATGAAATCTTTATTTGAATCGATAGTAGGGTCCATATAATTTAATGTTTGAAGATTATTTCATGCAAATGTTGACCGTGACTGCGCCTCAAATGGTCCATCCGCTTAGTCCAATTTTGGCATACTCTTTCCAACATTTCGGCCGGTATCTCACGAATAAATGCTTCAATGTTGTCTTCCAATGCGTCAATTGAAGCGGGCTTGTCTGTATAGACATGAGCTTTAACATAGCCCCACAAAAAATAGTCTAAAGGCGTTAAATCGCACGATCTAGTCGGCCAATTGACCGGTCCCGAACGTGAAATAAAATGTTCACCGAACTCGCCTCTCAATAAGTCCATTGTTGCGCGTGCTGTGTGGCATGTGGCACCGTCTTGTTGAAACCACATGTCATGCAAGTCAAGCTCTTGCATTTTGGGCAAAAAAAAGTTGGATATCATCTCACGGTAGCGCTCACCATTCACAGTTACGTTACGATTCGCATCATCTTTGAAGAAGTACGGTCCAATGATGCCACCAGCCCATAAACCGCACCAAACTGTGACTGGATGCATTGGTAGCTCTTGCAATGCTTCTGGCTGATATTCACTCCAAAATCGACAATTCTGCTTATTTACGTACCCATTGAGCCAAAAATGAGCTTCGTCGCTGAACACAATTTTTCGGTAAAAAAGTGGATCTTCGGCCAACTTTCCAAGAGCCCATTCACCAAAAATTCTACGTTGCGGTAGGTCGTTCGGCTTCAATTCTTGCACCAGCTGTATTTTGAAAGGCTTCACACCTAAATCCTTCCGCAAAATTTTCCACGTTGTTGAGTAACAGAGGCCCAATTGCTGCGAACGGCGACGAATCGATAATTGATGGTCATCATTAACACTGGCCGATACAGCTACGATATTTTCTTCAGTTCGCACTCTACGTAAGCGTGTTGGTGGTTTAATGTCCAACAATGTAAATTTGGTGCGAAATTTAGTCACAATAACCCGAATAGCCGCTTCAGTGGGTCGATTTAACTGACCATAAAATGGAAGAAGCGCGCGAAGAACTTTCTTAAATTTTAATCAATAATTTGCAAGCGTTGTTCGTTTGTAAGACGATTCATGGTTAAATTATAGACCAAACTGAAGATGTTTGACAGTGAAACAAAACACGAGACGTGCGTGAGCTGTTTAAACCAGTGTTGCCAAAAAGATAATAGCTAAAAAAATCACCCTTTATGTAATGTAAAATGGCTTGACACAGCCCCAAAGGGCCAAAGCCGACCTTCTCTCAATCTCTTGGCTTGTGCGCTTCTAATTTTCGCACAAGAGAAAGGGACCTACAGTTTAACGCCGAATCCGAACGGCAGTTTGAGAAGCTTTTCATGGCTAATTACTACAAAGCTGGCGCCAACAGCAGAGAGGGGTGACCGGGTGTAAAGTTTATTCAAAGAAAAAACTTTTCATTAGATGTTCCGAGGCGGGATCGAACCCATGACCTCTTGCACAGCGGTCGCGCACACTAGCCGCTAAGCCACCCGACCACCACAACAAACTGGCTAAAAAATTGTTAAGAAGACGGAGAATGCAAGGTGTTCGTCAAAGGAGAAGGTTAAAGAGAGTCTTACCCAAGGACCTCAACTCACGGCGACTCTAGCAGGACACCATTTACACCAAATTTTTACACTTTGTCACTAAATACCTACATTAAAACACTTATACATTATCGGTAAGCCCAAATGGGCACTGCCAAGTACTGTTAAAACCCAATATCACACTTGCATAAGCGGCTAAAAAAGGGTAGCAGAAGGTTAGTTATTGAAGGATACTTTACTTGAAAATGAGCTAAAAATCGGCATTTATTTATTTGATATGCTTTCATACAATTCTACAAAGTGTGGTCAAAATCGGATGAATATAGCATATAGCTGCCATAGGAACGATCGGTCGAAAAACTAGTTCTAGTAAGAAAAACTTTTTTGTTTTCAATGGAAACGTTAACATTGGCATATTCTTATTTAATATACTTTTACACAATTCTACAGTCGTGTCAAAATAGGATGACTATAGCATATAGCAGCTGTATGAATGATCGGTCGAAAAAGAAGTTCTAGTGAGAAAAACTTTTTTGTTTTAATTGGAATCGCCTTCAAAAAGTGTACAAATTAGTTTGTTATGCTTTTCCATGATTCCATTAAATTTGGTTGAAATCAGACATCTATATAGTATAGCTCCCTTAGAAAAGTAAGGTCCCAAAATTTATTTTGATGGACTTATTCCTCCAGATCCTCTGGTTCAAGAGACGTTCGTTTAAACGTGTGTTGAAAGTTGATTGCTTACATCTTCCAAACACAAACCAAAGGTTCTCGGGAATTCATTTATCCGAAAGCGAGCTGTGGCGTTGCAGATGGGACAATTTAATTCATAATTTTTGACATTTTTGATAGTAATCTGTGGTCTGTGGTTTTTAATAGTTTTTGAAGAATTGAGAAAAGTTTTAATTTATATACCAAGCCTATAAAGCAAACCGACGCGTGGGTTTAATTTCTCTGTGAACCAGTGAACTGAACCACTGCTTTTCGAGCGATTTGCATCCCTGCTTAAAAGTAGCTTACAAGTCATCCAAGCCAGTGGATAATGATGGAGCTGCTTGACCTTTTGAAGTATTCAGACATCCAAGGCGGCACACTCAGCCCCTTAAAACCTGGAAGTAGACCAGCATACAAGAGTTTTTGTCACACTTTTGCACTTCTTTTGTCGACTTTCACTTTTCATATTCTGCGTCTTGTTATTCCATTCACCCACTTTGAGATGACGACATGACATCGCTCTCTGTGTCTCTTTCAACTCAGCTGTTCTCAGTTGCCTAGAAATTCTCTCACGCAATTGAGAATTTTCGCCATAGCAACCGCAGCCATCAATCATTATATTTGTCCCTGAAATCAAACGCAAAAAGCATCCTGTTCAACCGGCCAACAGAGAGGAGTAGCAGGCAACACTTCCGGTGCGACATTCCACAGCAGGGAGGACGAATTTAGCAAAGGAGAGAGAGAGAGAGAGACAGGAAGAGAGCGAAAGTGAGATGAAAAGTGGGCAACGAGGTCAGGGGTTATTACCAGTAGAGAGGGAGAGAGAGCGCGAGAGCACGCGCAGCTGCTGCTGTCAAGGCAACCAAACTCGTGCTCGCTCTCGTCCTTCCTGAATTGCTGTTCGCCTGGCAGACGAAGGCGCCAAAATTCAACATTTTCACTTGTGTGCGTGTCTCGTGCCACAAATAAGCCAAAATCCAGGCGGCAGGTGTGAGGAGAAGGAGATGTGCAGGCACAATTGGGACAGAAATTTGAGTGGTGGATTTTTGGAGTTGCTCACTTGAGCATCCCACTCCCTGCCCGCCCCCATCGAATGGAGTAACTTTCAAAGGATAATCCGCAGGAGGATGTTTTTTCTGGTGTGATGTTTTAGGGATTTAAATTTAACATTTGCCAGTATATAGATTCCGTGTGAGAGAGAGACGATTGGCTCAAGTGCAGGACCTGGCGTAGATTTTACTTCTCAAATGTATTGGGCTCACAGAACTAACCACCCAGCGTGGACCATTTGCTCTCGCAGCACAAACACTCTCGCACACATCACACATTATCACAGCGTTACGCATTTTAGGCGAACAGGCCAACAAAGCAGGGAACAGCCGGACGCAGGCTAAACTACCCGAGGAGTATCCACCCAAAAAATGGGCAAAAAATACGCACGTGCTACCCCTCCCTAGAACGCGTGGGAGGCTGTTTGTGGCTTTTACACGCACACAGGGAGACAAACTTGCGAATGGTGTAGAAACGTTAACAGTCGCCCAGACTCCGCTAGCAAGTGGCAACGGCCAACGGGAGGACTCCCGGTATCTGAGGGAGGCCAAACTGCGCTTTCGTGGGAGGTTCCTCTCACAAACTAACCCAAAAAGTGAAGGCACACCTCACGTTACTCTGCTGGGCTTTCAGGGAATCTAACGCAGCTTTTCCCGCTTCCTGCGTACGTCACGCGCTTTCACTGCTCTGGCACGCGCATCGATTTTCACACGCCTCTTGGGAAATGATAAGAATGCCAAAAGTTTCAGGCAAACATAAAGCAAGTGTAGCTGGATGCTGGATGCTGTGGGGTCCAGGCATATCCTTGATATCCTGCCCTACCAAATTGAGGGGGCGCTCGCCAGTTTTGTATGTCGGCGGGAACTGCGTGAATTCGATCGATGGAAATTTCTTTATTGCTTTTTATTTTGGTATTTCATTTGATAAGAGTGCTTGTGACGTCAAGTGTTTGGTGGGGGGAGGTGTGGGAATAACTTGATAAAGTGGTAAGCGATAAGATTGGAGCTGAAAGTGGACAAACACTTGGGTGCTTTATAATTAAGAGTAATTGCTTAGTTATGATAGGTTATCAAATTTATTCTTAACTTGGTTTAGTTTTGCTATCTCGTGAACCATATAAATAGAATTATTTAGCTCTATCCTAAAGGTATGCAATGTAGAATTTTATGTAATATAAAAATGGCAGAAAACGAATCAGACTTTTACTTAGACAATAAGAAATTGGTGAAGAAACTCATAGCATTAGTACTCCAACTGACCAGCCCACTTTACATTTTTAATAAACGATTCACTTCAATGATGAGTTTTAAGATCTGAAGCGCCTACCTATAGACAATGATACCTTTAATCTTCGGATATTTTATAGACTTGAGGATTTTTACTTATTGTAAACTGTTTTAAAACATGTGATCCCTCACATCTCCAGCTATAGCCAACCGATCTTTTATTACTCCTGTGATAAGACTGTCTTTTTTTTTTTATTTTAATAATTATTTTATGGATATATTCTTCCTTCGAACTTAAAATTTTCAGATGTGCTTCTTCACCTAAATCCAAGATTAGTCAGAAGATTATTTTCCTAAACCATAAAGGTCACGGGTCGTATTTCTTTCGTTCGATTCAACAATCCGACGTATCTGGCAGACAATCCAATTGAATACTGGACTGATTTCGAAGTGAAATTCTTGTGGACGAAGACCGAACATAAGATTTTTATATTGATTTCAAAGCTATTCAAATGTTTCTTAAGAATAAAAGAACGGTGGCCGGGTGGCTCAGCGGCTAGTGTGCTCGACCGGAGGCAAAAAATTTGTGCAACTTTGGAAAACCGGCAACTGCGAGAGCACTGCGATACCTATTGGTTTTTACTTAACAAAAATACGGGGTACTTTTATGAACAAATTTAGCACCAAATTTCTATGGCCCAAAAATTTTAGATTTATTCAATCCTATAGAGATGAGATACAGACCTTTTCAATGCTTTTGAATAGATTGGCCCCGCGATTGCTACCTTTACCTAATCCTGAAGACTACTCAATTAGCTGCTGTGCTGAGGTTTTTGGCCACTGGGTCATATCAACTAGAGTCGCCAAAGATCATGACGTTAACATTGGTAGAAGTACGTTTTCCAAAATACTCCATGAAGTGATTTGCCAACTCGAACACACTATTTGCGCTGAAAATATCAGAGTTCAAATGACACAAGAGCAAATCACAGAATCCGAAACTATTTTTTTATTCCAAATTCATGATACCAGGCGTAATTGGATGTGTAGACGGCACATAAAATAATCAAGCCAACGAAGGATGAATCCCTTTTTTGAACCAAAGGATATTTCAGCATGCAAAGTTTTTTTGCGAATCGTGGCCTTCCAACTTCATCCGAAACCTGAAAATATCAAATATTGGATTACATTGCCTTAATCCTTCATTTCACTAAAATACCTTTTTTCCATCCAGCCATGTCTTTAATGGAGGACCCACTTCATTCGCAGCTGAAATTTGCGTCCATTTGGACATTTTTTGATATTTCTTGCAAGAGAATCTTCTTGCTCGGCACTCTTGTGTTTGCGCCTAAAAACTATCATTAATAAAAGCAAATAACATTTTATAATGAAATATATGTACTTACATTTTTGCAAATCAACTTTAACGCTGTATATCAAACAGCTGACTGTGTGAAATAACAAAACTAGGGTTACAACGGTAACAAATCGATTGGTTCATTCTAATTTAATTTTTTTTTTTATCTTTTAACCAATCTCTTGACTATGTTTTTGCGTTTTAGACTTAAAAAAAAAACAGTTAGTTCTTATTTAAAGATTAAACCTCAAAATGAAGGTTATTAAAGAAGGTGAGCTGTTTTACAGAATTATACATTTATCTTGACAGCCCAACCAATTTCTTTGCCATCGTTTCATAAAAATGTGAAAAACCAGAACAGCTTGAACAAAAAAATGAGAATTGATTTGGCTGGGACATAGCAAAATATATAGCTATTTATAAAATAATTAATTAGTTTATTAAAAATAATATTTAAAGGAAAGCAATTTTGTCAGGATTTAAATAATATATGAAGAGTATGCCCTGTTATATATAAAAATTAGATTTACTTTTGAATTCATCAACTCAAGCAACGTGAATTCAAATCGAGTAAATCTATCGAGTTGTGATGCCGGAACAGCTAGCCAAATCGAATTCGACGCAAATTTAGTGAAAGTGAAAACCGGGAAAAGGGCCTGTTAGCACCCCCTCTCGCTGTTGGCGCCAGCTTTGTAGTAATTAGCCATGAAAAGCTTAACGCCGTTCGTATTCGGCGTTAAACTGTAGGTCCCTTTCTCTTGTGTGAAAATTAAAAGCGCACAAGCCAAGAGATTGAGAGAAGCTCGGCTTTGGCCCTTTGGGGCTGTATCAAGCCATTTTACATTTTACAATTCGTAAACGGAAATAGCCCTTCATAAAATATATAAATAATAAAAAGTGAACCACTGAACCTAACCGAAACGACGGTTCAGTTAGCTCCAAAATACATTAAGTGAACCGAGCTGACGGTTTAAAAACTGTGTAAGCTATTGGACCGAAACAGTCCTTACATTCGAGTGGTTTGCATCCCTGGTTTTTACAGAACCTGTTCAGTTCTTTCGAGTGTTTTGCGCGCATGCTGCTTTGGAATTCCCAAACAGTTTTGACAACGCAGGCTTGGAGAGGCTGCTGTTTTCGAACAAATTCAGTAGGCTTTGATCGCTGATGATTGAGTGTGGTGAGTCATGAAACAGCTGTACGATCTTAGCACTGTTTTAGTCTTAGTAAAAATCATACAATCTTAGGTGAATAAAATATTGATTCTAGAAAAATTTTCGACACTGAATCGGAAACATGCTGAGAATGAACAGAGAATAGTTGTGATCCGGCTCGAAGGACCAAATGTGCATATAGAAAATTTAAAATATTTGGACTAAAAAACCAAGAATATAAATGAAAGACTTATAGGTCTACTTCTTAGGGTATGGAAGAGTCTCTTTTTCTAAGTAGCAGCCAGGATATCGTCTACGAAGTCATGATTCTTAGTTCATCAGCTACAAAAATTTATTTGCAAAATTTCCATTCTTTTATCATTGTCTTCTTTTCGAACATCTTTAGGAATTTTAGCTCTTTTCTAACATTCCTCAAAAATAACATACATCAACATAGGCAATCGATCAATCAATTCATACCACAGCTGATCAAACTGTTTTCATCTTCCTTTTCACACCGTTCCTATCCAATCCTTTAAGCGTACACACAACTCTCTCACACCTACAGGAGGCTGGGCTGGGCCAAAGCCTGGGGCACACACATGCCCAGCACATGTTTGGGTTAGCCAAACAAAACACCTCAAAGAACAACATCAACAAGATGCTCAACATTTTGGGAATTGATTTTTGCATGCTGCGCCCGCATGGCGCTAAATCCCGAAACGGTGCGCCATTTGTCCGGACCCGCAGCAGCAAAGACCAAACCTTGGCACATGTCAATGTCAAACATTGAACCTCACAGAATCGCAGCGCAGCGCATTAAAGGAATTTCGCCGACTTGCTGGCACCTTTTGACGAGTTGTTCTGCATTTTGGATGAAATTTCGTATGCTAGAAATCAGGCGCCAAAAATCTCATGCATATATGACACACATTTCGACTGCGAACAGGCATCTGCAGGCGACGGCGAATGCATTGATTACGCGCGAGTCTTTTTTGTTAGAATATCTTAAAATTCGATTAGCGCATAAATTAGAACGAATTCTCGGTCAGTGGAAGTTCAAGGTGCCATCGCAATCGCAGAGGCTTGACGACGCCTGACTGTACCTCCTCTACCAGTCGGCGGCTGGTAGCTTCTCTCGGAGTCCTTGAAATAGCGCTTGGTGCAATGCTCTCCCTCGGGGATTTGGGTGCCGTGTTGATTGCAATAGTTTTGCAGCGCAATGACTTTATCTGTATGGCCTGAGGCCCGAATTTGCATAACGATAAATATTTGGTGTTTTGCCGCTGATTGTTGCTGCATCAATAAACGCTCGCAATTTGCATGCCTTAAGCGGCTGATGAAATTGTTGAAATCATCCGCAGCGAAGTTGAAAGTGCGTTCTCAAAATAAAAGCTACGGCAAGCAATTGACCTTAGCCCAAAAAATTGTCGCAATTCGGCTGAACTCATTAATAATTGAGATTATTCGAGAAGAAGGGAATGCAAATCAGTTTGCTTTCAAATCTTGATACCGTCTGGGAAGAGCCGAGACTCAGGTGATAAAATGCTTAATTCGGTGCATATAAAAATTCTGGGAAAAACGTCTGGAATGGCAAATGGGGGAAAACTGAGAGGTTTACAAGCAAGGCTACAATGCTGTCTTTTGAGATCTGACCCTGGGATATTGGTACCTGTTGCTATTCAACTGTGCACGAAGGGAAAAAAGTTTAATTGATTTGCCAAACTGACCAATAGATGGAGCCTCTTTGATGACCAGCTTTTTATATGAAAGCTATTCGTTATATTCACTCTGAGGCAGTTAATATTGATAGCTGCAAAGTTTAAGGACAATTTATCCTCTGTTATATTATGTAATCTTCATTATTCACTTGGGTAGACAGTTCTCTAAGCTGGTCCCTCGAGCCGGATGACCATTTTTCTCTGTTATAATGAGTATCTTTCTTTTACTTCTATTAATCTAGAATTTTCAATCTTATTATTGGATCGTGAACAGTCATTCTTAAAGTACTTCTGACATTGAACCTTCTTGATACAATTAAGAAATTCTATATTTTTTCTTTGAGTGTAGGAAGCATTGGATTTTCCAAAAATATAAATTATATTACGAGACCGTTAGGACACGCTTTGTACTTATAACAAATTATTTTTTGGACTTTGACTTAGCATAAGTCGGTGTCCTAGAAATTTTTTTTGGTTGGTGTATTTTGTAAGTAGATTTTGCAAACCAACCAAAGCCAATACACAAACCTTTTCTGTTGTTCGACCAATTTCAAATGGCGGGGCTTCAAATTCACCAAGTTTTGAAGGTTGAATATGTCAATATTGGACCATTCTTGGGCCTTAAGATATTCGTATCAAAACTGCTAAGCTCGTTACAGTCGTTACAAAATCAATCTGGATTTTTGGATAAGGTTTAATGGTTAGATCACATATTTTATTAGACCAGAAAACCAACAGAAATTGTGCAATCATCGAAGAGAAACGATTCGGATGACCTCCGGACAACAAAGCTTACCCTATCAATATCTAAAAGGATTGTTCAAAGCTCTGCGACAAAGCTCTCTAGACAGCCAGTAGGCTGCTATCATCCATAAATAGATAAACGAAATTCCCACTATCCCTAGCAGCAATCACCTCATACAAATACGAGATTTCTACTTTCCCTATTTACCACAGCGGTTTGAGTCCTTCTTCTGTTTTAGCCTCATACAAATACGAGATTCCTACTGTCCCTGTATACTATATCGGTTTTAGTCCTGCTTCAGTAATCGCCTCATATAAATACGATATTTTTACTGTTTCTATCTACTACCGTGGTTTTAGTCCTTCTTCAGTTATCTCCTCATACAAATACGAGATTCCTACTGTTCCTATGTACTACAGCGGTTTTAGTCCTTCTTCAGTAAACGCCTCATATAAATACGAGATTCCTACTGTCCCTATATGCTTCCGCGGTTTTGTCCTGCTTCAGTAATCACCTCATACAAATACGAGATTCCTTCTGTACCTATATACTAACGCGGTTTTAGTCCCTCTTCTGTTATCGCCTGATACAAAACGAGATTCCTACTGTCCCAATCTCCTACAGCTGTTTCAGTCCTGCTTCAGTAATCGCCTCATACAAATATTTCAGCGGTTTTAGTCCTGCTTCTGTAATCACCTTATATAAATTCGATATTCCTACTGTCCCTATTTACCGCCGCGGTTTAAGTCCTGCTTCATTAGTCGCCTCATACAAATACTAGATTCCATCTGTCCTTATATACCACCGTGGTTTCAGTCCTGCTTCAGTTATCGCCTCATATAAATACGAGATTTTTACTGTCCCTTTATACTATAGCGGTTTTAGTCCTGCTTCAATAATAGCCTCATACAAATACTACATTTCTACTGCCCCTATTTAGACCTTCTTCATTAATCGCCTCATTCAAATACGAGACACCGTAATTTTAGTCCTTCTTCATGAATCGCCTCATACAAATACGAGACGCCTACTGTCCCTATCTAATACTGTGCTTTTGTACTTATTCAGTAATCTCCTCATACAAATATGAGATACTGTTCCTTTCTAATACTGCGGTTTTAATCATTCTTCTTATATTTTTTTAAGTAGTCGAACGGCCCCCAAAGGTCCTCGATTATATTTCGATTCGGTCTAAAGGCAGGCCACTGCGTAAAAAGTATACTTTTCGTCTTGAAAATCGTCATTGTATACTGTGCAAAGTGTATAGAAACATCCAATTCTCGCCATGGAAATATTCTGCAAATGATAAAAGTTTCTTCTTCTTCTTCTTTGGCATCGATGGTAATAAAATCATCACAACCGTTTTACGATCTCTGCTGCTGCCACTAATGCCCGCCACTCGCCTCTATCCCGAGCGACATTCCACCAGGAGGACACACCCAGCTCCGCAATATCTCCCTGCACCTGGTCGCGCCATCTCCGCTTCGGTCGACCCCGCCCGGGATTGCCTCCTAACTCGTTCGCATTCCGACTGTACACCCGTTTTGCTGGAGCGTTATCATCCATACGGGTAACATGACCTATCCAGCGCAGCCGCTGCTGTTTTATGCGCTAGACAAGCTTAGTGTCCCCATAGTAAAAGTTTGCTAGCCATGAAATCAGCATTCATTAGACCTGGTACAAAGCATATTGTTGACTTCCCAAGGGAGCTAAAAGCCGCCCGACCATGAGTGATTCACCACCATGGTTGCGTCTGTCACAAATATGCCGGGGATTACTTGGGCCACGCCAATACTATTGGCTTCCATCTGTCGTGCGACTTAGTGCTCAAAAGTTTATCTCTGATTAGAAGTAAATGCGTGATGAAGCATCGTAAAGCCTTAGATATAAAATGTGTGTTCACAAAACATACATTTTGCAATTAAAATAACGGTAATATCGAAAACGAATTGTGCACATTTATCAGTTTGTCGGAGGTAGCTCTCAAACTGAAGGAATATATAGCATAAAAACAGACGGAAATGGCTAAGTCAATTCAGCTCGTAATACGGCTCCTTTTTAAAAATCCCAGCTGAAATGAGAAAAGCGCATTTTAAAAGTCTTTTAAAAGCGATTAATGGGAAAGTTAAACATTTTTCAATGCCAAGTCATGTACAACAACCTACAACATAAAATCGAAAAACTGATCTTAATACGTTAAAGATTTATGAACTTTAGGTTATACTTTGTAGCTCAAATCTCGTGCCTTCTTCTCATACTTAAAGTGTTTTAGCTCAGTTTAACTCAGCAGCCAAAGGGCTGTTTCAACTTTGCGCTTTTCAAAGTCATTAAACTAAATTAAACCGCAAACGAAACGCAAAATCGTAGGCAAATGGCAAATTATTCACTGTCAGGCAGGCGGCCGAATGCAAATGCGAACTTGAGTTGCTTGGCTAACTCTTTAACTGGCAACAATTGTTGTTGTTGCATTTAGAGAAATATTATTGCCAAATGGTCGCGCCATCGATGAGTTGGCTGATAAGCGGAATCGGAATCGACTTAGTCCAAAGGCAGGCAAATTCATTGTTGTTGTTGTTGCTATTGCCGTTGCTTGGCTTTTTCAAGGCAAGTAGCTTCAGGTCCTAACTGCCGTCAATTGTTGACTTTAATTTGTTTTATTGTCGAAGGAACGGAGCTAGCAGAGCGGTCTGTTGTTTAGTTTTGTTGATGCCGATAACGCTAACTAAGCGGGTCAGGGCTGGGGGTTCATTGTGTGAACAAAAGGCAAGGGGGGACACCTTCTAATCTCCAGCCTTATGAGCACACACGTCGTATACGCAACCTGAATGAATTTTTTGCATAACAATCCACAGCAGCCAGAGCGACAAGTAGCCAGCCAGTGAGTCGATAATACCTTTAGGAAGTCAGTCCGGGCATCCAACAAAAGCCAAGTGTATTTACAATAACAAAAGCCACCGAAGATCGTGGAGCGTCCACAATAGACAGGTCTCGCATAGACCAAAATCATAATTGTGGCACTTATTTTTTATGTAAATTACCTGCCATAACAATTTCTGGCTCAGTTTCATCTCAGTCTACTGTTACAATTCGGGAAGTCCGACCGAATGGAAAGGAAATTATTTGTATGAAATTATTGTCGAAATGTTTAATGACAAACTGTTGATGCCATGTCACGAACTGGGGACCAGGTACCAGGTTGTTGTGCCAGTCCCAGGCTGAGGTCCAGTTCCGAGTTCACGAGTTTGTAACGGATATCAGGTTCATGGTTTTTGGTTTTGGTTTTTCTGGGCCAGATGAACGGCGACGCGAAAGAAAGTGCCACTAGGGAAAAATTAATGAGCAACTTCAATCTAGATTGAAGTGAACCATTTTATTTCGCATTATCAACCAAATTGCAGATATTAAGTGGTTAAGTTCTCAGAATGGGTAAAATGCTTGACCTAGCTTGTATTTGGTCAGCACTTGCCAGCTTATGACTAGATGCGACTAGATGCAACATGAGCAAAAGAAAACGAATATAGTTGTCTTTTTTAGGTCCCAGAATCTTCTACGAGTCAGACTGCAAGGAATTCATATAGCAGGATCAGAATGAAAGTTTACTGACTGACTGACATATCAGCACTCAGCCCAAACGGCCCAACGGATCTAAGATTTCTCCCAGACCTTCGATTCTGAAAGAAAATTGGGAAAATTCAATAAATATGGATAAAAATGCACGGCCCCAGTTTTTACACTGAGAAAAAAATGAAAAATATATTGTACTTTAATCAAGGATTTCTAGTTTTCAATTTAAGTGCGTTTTTAAAATCACAAAATTCTTGATTTCCATAAAGATTCGGATGTGTTTAGCACGATTCGGGATTGTTTCAAAAACTTTAGAAGTTAAATTGAAGCCTGTCTTTGAAAATTTTAAGTTCTTAATCTAATCATTATTAGTTCTTAACCGAATCACAAAAAATGACTTACTTGATTTAAGAACAGGTTTCACGTTGAGTAATATTTAAGCCTGTTTTTGACCTAATAAGGTTCTTCTGATGCTTAGTTTAAACCAGATATAGATTAGATAATGAAATTTGATACTTAATTAAAAACCAAAAAAACTAAAACTAATACCGATATGTACTTAAACCAATCCCTGTTGTGCTCTCAGATCAGTCCCTTCTTATGCTCAAAAAACCCCGACTTATTCTCGAATGTATCTCAAAGTTGTTCTATTTTGGAGGCCAAGACCATTCCTTTGGCGGATCGATAAATAATCTTGATCAGGGCTGCAAACCGTTTTTGAACCGAATCGGTTCGAGCCCGGAATTCCGACTTTTAATTTATTGTGATCCGAACCTTGAACAGAACCTCTTTAAAAATAAAAGCTGAACCTGAACCTTTTCGGTTCGGCTCAACAAAAATGATGGACAAAAAAAATTGTGACCTACTGAGTAGCGACTTCTTCTGTTAAGAAAGAAAGTTTAATAAAAAATCGTGATAACCGTTCAGAGTTACTTTTAAAGTTCCCCACCCATTGTAGACTCTGCCTTTTTAGATTTTACAATTCAAAGCTTTAACAAGAGTTTAACATTAATAAACTAATAAAAAAATGCCGGTTCCGACAAATGAGCAGCGTATAGGTAAATCAAAAGGCTTCCTGTTGGGTAAAGAAAGAAGGCTTTAGAAAGAAGACAGACGGACGGATAAACGACAGGGGCTAAATCAACTCAGCTCGTCATGCTATGCGTTACAAACATCCGGACAATTTTATAATCCCATCTGCAAGAGTATAAAAAGGTGTGAGTGTGGCTAACACTCCAGCCCGTATTTACGATATGCTCCACCTGTCACATTCTTGGGATGGTGCGTTACTTTATACTCCATATTCAAAACTCGATACTCAGTAATCGATAATAGTACTCGATTCTAAGTATTCGGTACTCAGTATTTGATATTCATTATAAAGTACTTGATACCAATTGTTCGATACTCAGTACTCGATTCCAAGTATTCGATACTAAATACTCCATATTAAGTACTCGATACTCAGTATTTGATACTCAGTACTCGATTCTAAGTACTCGATACTTATTACTCAATACCAAGCTCTCGATAATAAGTATTCGATACTTTGGTCTCGATACTTATTACTCGATACCAAGTACCGTTTAAACACGATCAAACTTGTCGATGAGGTGAACCGAACCGTTTTCTTTTGTGGTTCTCTGTGGGGATTGGCGTTTTGATTAGAATACGGGTTTGATCACCTGATTGGTTTTCTGTACACACCTTGTCACTTGAATAGGACGCCCTGTACACTCTTTTTCAACATATAGCTCAAAAGCGAAATGATAAAATAACGGGAATTCTTGCACGTTCTCTTTGTGCAACTATTTATCACTCTCAGCAACAAGCTGCAAAGTTCTGGAAACAGCCGTTATATTAATTTCTCTTGCTTTATGCTAGAATTCGCTTGAAATTGAGTTAATATTTTTGTGTCACTTGAATAGAACAAGCGTCGCGCGTGCTCATGCTGATTCGCTGGGTTGATTTAACTTTTTTCTGATTTTCGACGATTGTCTTTAAAATAAACAAAATGGTCGCGGAAAAGCCTTATCTGAGGAGGAAAAAGGAAAAAATAAAGGCATACAAGGACTCTGGTCTATCAATTGCAAAAATTGCAAAAAAATCAACAGGAGCCGACATGTTATATCGGGATTTTGCAAAATGAGTCAGAAAAATGGAAAAACATGAAAGGCTGCACGCACAGTGTGCTTACCGAATCGGAAAGACGCCTCATACTAAGAAAGCTCAAATTCTCACGACCCGTGGCGAAGATTCGAAAAATGCGATGTAAATGCTAGCCTATCCACTGTTCATCGCAATATTTCTAAGGCTGAACACCTAAAGAGGTTAAAAATAAAGAAGAAGCCTCCTTAACCTGGCAAGAAAAGGCAACGCCTCACTTTGTCGCGAGCATGTACCTGACCTCGCAGTGGTATATGTATCTTCTCTGGATGAAAAAGTTTAATTTAGAAGGCCCAGATGGTTATAGTTATTATTTCCAT